>VXBQ01011927.1:144781-162914 GCA_013400175.1 Phainopepla nitens | reverse complement strand
TTATGAATATTTCAAATCTGCATTTTTAAAATTATTGTTATGCAGAGATAGAATTATGGAAGCATTTTTGGTAAGAATCAGAGCTCCTGTGTAAATCTGATGCCTAGTATAACCATAAAAACGTTCTGGTGTAGAGCAAAAAAAGGATTAGAAACACAGTGAGTATTCATGACTGTGACCATCCATTGCATTTTCAGCATTTTCAGCATGCTGAAGGTATGGATTGTTTATGTGCTCCAGAGTGGAGCACTTCGGGAATAATGGGAAGGATTATTATAAAGGCAGGATTACATCATAGTCTGCTCCTATGCAAGTTTATAAAGAACTAGTAAGTTTAATTCTCAGTTCCACTGTGTTTCGTATGTTGTTGTTTTGGTGGTTTTGGTTTGTTTTTTGGGGTTTTTTTGGTTGGTGGGGTTTTTTTTTTCAGCCACCAAGGCACTTGTTTAAGGCAGTTCTGACTTTGACCAGGTATTTTCAAAATCTCTTCCTTAGAGTCTTTCTCTGAGTCTTGTGGCTATTGTGCTGTGTTTTTATTTATATGTCTTGGTCTAATCTGAGTATGAAACAGCAAAATATCATTAAATTAGAACTAGTGGATGCTGTCTTGTCTGCAGTGGAACAGCTTTCCAGAAAGAGAGGAGGAGATGGCAGAAGGGGATATTTCTGTTCCTTCTGAAAATTCTGTGTATAAAATTGATATATGGTCAGTCTTCTCCTCCAGAACAGTGAGCTCTAACATGAAGTTAGAGTTTCATGTTCAGGATTTCAGCTTGGAGGATGAAAAACAGAGCCCAGAAATTTCAAGTAATTTAATATGTTGCTACGACTACTGGCACTTCATTTATAGTCAGAGGAAGAGTGACTCATTTTAATGGCTTTCGGTTCAAACCCATTGGAATAAGGGAGTTGTATCAGTTTTAAGTATTCCAGTTCTTTGAAATGGGATTTCTTTCTTTTTTGTTTTTTCTTTTTTTTTTTTTTCTTGTCAGTGGCGGAAGACCGGCTCTCTGAAAGGATGTGCTTCTGCACAGTGGTTCACCATCCCTGGAGGTATTTAAAAGACATGTAGATGTGGCACTTAGGGACATAGTTTAGTGATGGACTTTGCAGTGCTGGATTAACCTTCAGTAACCTTGAAGGTCTCTTCCTACTTTAGTGATTCAGTGATTCCATGACACATTAGCCTTGCTAGAAAAATATATGTGAATCTTTTGATTTGCCAGTGGTGTGGTACCACTCTGTTTTCTACTGGTGGTGTAGAGCTGAGATCTCAAATACTTGTAGCAGAAGTAATATTTTGACTTATATTTGATCTATTTATTTTGTAATATTTTTTTGTTAAATACCACGTAAGAGTTGATGATCCTGAAAAATAATTGATCCTGGAACATACTCTTAAGCTTAGGTATTTTAAGTAACAACAAAGATTTCAGTAATAGCAACTGATAAGTCAGACTAAGGCTTGTTTTTTCAGCTGATTTGGCCAAAATTCAAATTGAATGAGAGCAGTATTTCTGAATAAAACCAGAATTCTGCTTATTCATTAGTTGCCCAACCTCTAATTTAACCCTTACAGAAGCCTGGAGGTTTGAAATGATGTATGATTCCCAGAGGAAAACAGGTTATGGAGAGAAATGATGTGTGGTAGAGCACAACTGTGTTTGCTGGGGCTGGGCCAAGTAAAAACTAGATGCATGTCAGGACTGATTAAAGAATTCCATGGTATACCATGAACATGGTATTTTAGGATGATAATGGAAGGAGGAGAAAGTCATGAAAAGAATGCAGTTGGACAGCGCATTGTTTTGTTTTAATCAATTCTACGTCTAAAGAAAAACAGAATTGCATCAGGATTAAAATAACTTTTTTTTTTTTTAAAGACATGCTTAAGTTAGTATAACTTAAACTCAAACTATTTTAAATTATATGGTGTACTATTTATTTGCTTCTTACATGAAAATAGCATAGTAGTGGACGTGATGGGGATGGATGGGGGAAATCTGGGGACCATCTGAAAGCATATGTTAATTTTTTTTTGTAATTATGCGTTCTCTGTAATAATAAAGGACTTTAATATTCCTGTATGTAAAATGAAAGCAGCTGTCAGAAACAAATGTCTCTTTAAAAGAAGCCATGAGTAGCATTATTCAAAACATACTTTTTGTAGGAAAATTAGAAGAACTAGCACTGACCTATGATTACAATAGAGGTGTTACCTTTGATTTGACATCTGCATTCAATTCTTTAACCATCCTGGGGAATTTTTTTCCTAGCAAATTACTCCTTTTTTAATATTTGTTCCTTAAATACAGGTAACAGCTAACATGAAGTAAAACAAAACAAGAAAAATAACCAAAACCAAATAACAAATAATTAAAAAATTAAAGCATTTTTATTTATTACTAAAAAGGTCACGTTTAATGCCAGTCATTCAAAAGGGTTGCAACCAAACTTTAACCTAAGTTCAGAATTAAAAGTTTCTACAGGTGTTTTTTGCTGAATAGGGAAGCATACTTAAACATCCTAGGAGGAGCATGTATTTGTGTATATTAGAATACTATGGAAAATGGCAAACCAGAAAATAAATTGGTTTCTTTTAAATGTATTTCTGAATATTTTCTTGTTAGCTAAGACAGCCATTGTACTCAATTCTGTCAAGTTTAATGCTTTCAGAATATCAGCGCACGTAATTTTTTCTTTTATTTTTGTATACTTGGAAGAGTTTGGTCTTTGTCTGTTGCTCTGTAACAGAATAGCTTCTTAGATTCCCTCATTTGCTGCACTGTTTTTCTTACTAGTAGTAGTGTCTCAGTGAATCCAGTGTCTAAATGCAACTTTCTGCTCATGACCACTTGAAAAAAAGGTTTTCCAAATACAACCAATTTGTGTTCCTTCTCACTGTAAGTTTGAGCATTTCAGAAGGAAATTATAATTGGTAATACAAGCACACAGGATTTTTTTTTTATACTTTCCTTGCTTTATAAATCCACAGATTTTTTCATTTTATGAGGTGAGGAGTTTCATACACTCTTCTGTTGAAGGGTTGCATTGTCAGTCCTTTTGAGCTCTGCGCCTACGTGTCCATGTTGGGAGAAAATGCAGTCAGTTTCAGAAGCTGTTGCTTCAGTTGTTGTCAGTTTCAGGGAGCTGTGCACCAGGCACAGGTACTGCTCACTGCTCATGTGTGGTTACAGCATTTCCAAGAACACAACTGCTGCTGGAGGAGAATGGCTAACACATCTTCCCTGTCAGTAGATACCTTCAGATACCTTCTTCAGGTAATTCATTAAGTGATGCCACTGAAACACAGTTTTCACTTGTTCTCTGAGGTGCTTCTTTAATGCACCTCACAAACAAGGCAGACTGATTCACTGTGGCGTTGTTGCTACAAGCTGTGAATTACAGTACCAGCCAAGTACAACTCTGTCCAAAGTCCACAGAAAGCAGTGCTTTAAAGTTTCTTCAAAACTTGTTTCACTCCAAATATTAGAGGGGGCAGAGCGATGGGAAGAGAACAGTATTGGGAACATTCATCTTTAATTTCATTAACAATCTTTTATGTAAAATCAAAAACAAGTCTGTGGGGACTGCAGTGCTCTTAGCATTATTTCTTAGACCCACTTGAATATCACAGTCCATGTTTCTTTAATAGAGAATGTCATATCTCATTTTTAAATTAGTATGACTCCTTCTGTGATTTTGGAAACTTTCAGCAAAGTTTCCCTCATAAACTTATATCCTGCATTCTGCTTTGAAATGTTCATTTGGCAGGATTTTAAATACAACGGGAAATGGAGTTAGAAGGTACATTCCTGGATAACTCTATTACAACCTGCAAGCTATTTCAGAAAGTTAACTGGGTCTGGGAAAAGGGATTTATAAAACTCCTGCAGCTTGCAGGCAGTTGCCGGTATCAGCTGAAAAGTGAACAACTCAGTGTCCTTGGGATATAGGAGTTAAAGTATGATCTGGAAACTTGATAGTATATAAAATGTATATATGATAATATGTTTCATGTATATGTATATATGATATCCTAATGTATATTATGTGTCCTAATGTGTCCAAACATTTATGTCTTTGTTTTAAATACTATCTGAGGTGGAGGTAAAAACATATATATGATCCCCCATGTATACAATAATTTTAAAATATCTTGAAAACTTTTATTGAAACTGAAGTGCCGTGGACTTTATGATATATTAATGATAAATGATGATATATTAAGATCTTTCCTTAAATGAAATTATTAACCTGATGTTGAACTCATTTTGTGAAAACGATGGGTGTTGTTTTTTCATAGAGTATTCCTTTACATAATTTTTTTTGGTGTTGCAAAACTAATTAGATATGTTTGGTTGAGGTACTTGACAAAAATTGTTTTCTTTCATGATGTAACTTTTTGTTTTACATAGAGATTCTGTCATCGTAAGAGCTTCAATAAGATTTTTGCACACAGAGTATTCACAGTTTTAGAATATTTCTATTTTTCTTAATTTTGCAGATTCTTCTTTTCAAAGTATTGAACTGCTTTCTTCTAAGCATGTCTACCTATCACATTTTTCCATGTTAGCATGGAAGATCATAAGAATATTTTCACTGTTCATAATTGAGAAGATATGTCAGCATGATACAAATATTTCGTCATGTATGTAATTAAATCAATATGTAATAAAACCCCCTCCAACTCCTCTTCTGTTTTTTTATACAAACATTTCTTTCTGAATACTTGTGGACTAAGAACCATAAATACCAAAAGGTTCCTTGTCCGAATTGATTGCCACAGAGTTGATCATTCCTGCTCCTAGTAAAAATCATACAAATTTTTCCCAGTTTGTTTGCAGTGTGTAGTTTGTGGGTATTGACTTTTTAAATTTTTCCAGTTTTTTTCCCCCAACCCAGAAGACCAGCTTAGTCTTGAAGGGCTAAGAACTCCAGAGAATTGAAACCTACAGCACATACTTCTAACTCATTTTCTTCTCAGTTTGAGAGAAACCTTGAATTGCAGTTGTGAAAAGCTGAATGGATCGAGTTTGATCACGAATTAACTGTACATGTCTGAAGGCAGAGAGAAAACATTTTTGGGAGATGGGTTGTGGGCGATGGTGACTTTCTGTTTTCTCTTAGTCTCATCACTTTCTATTCCATGAATGTGGGTGCTTCTGTTGGATGATGGTGTCATAGAAAAATTGTAAACATTACTTTTGTCCGCAGTATTTGCAGGAAAAAGAGAATATCCGTGTGGGTGAGCTAGAAGTTGTACAGCTCAACACATGCAGCTGGCACATATAGGATATTGATAAGCTTGCACAGATAAAAAACTACTGCCCCCAGCCTGTATCTCTTGGGTGTTTCTCCTTAGATAGTAACTTGAGCTCCCTATTTCACATCTTTGCACAACTTTTGTAAACTGGGAGATCGACATGATTCGTGGCAGTTTTACTGCCGTGTAACCATGCGGGGTTGCAGGCAGCAGGTGTAAACTTTCTAAGACTCTGATAACTGAATTATCACAGCTGTGAATTTGGGTTTTGTGATCCTGCCTTTGCAACTGTAAGTGTGTGATTTTGCAAGCAGAAGATGGACAGAGAAGGAACAGGAAATGCACTTTAAAATGAAAACACAAAACTTTCAGGACAAAAGAAATACAGTGGGACATTTGCGCCCTGCCCCAGCAAAATACCCCAAACCACAAAACCTTATTTTCTGGGCTTAGAGAGGGTGTTGGCTAGTCTTCATTTTTAAATTAATGTAAAGAATTTCTAAAAGAGAAGATAATGTGATTCCTGCTTTTAGGAAAGTGGGGCTTGTATGGGTTTTTTTTTTCCTTTGGTTGCTTTTTTTTTTCAACAATGCATTTATGTTTTCCATTATTGCACTAGAAGTGACTTTTTTGGCCCAGTCACAGATTTCTAAGTGTGTTCCTCACTGCCAACAGTCAAGGCTTCTTTCTTCTGCCAGATGAATCATTAAGACAGTAAAAAATCCCCAACTAACCTTTCTTTGCTTCTAATCCATCAATTTCTCAACAAATAAGGGTAACAACAGATTTAAATGTAACTGTAATATTTCTTTCCCAGTTGACCAAGGATTTGAAAAGGCAGCAGACAGAAATTTATAATAAGAAATAGCAAAACAGACTGTTAATACTGGACTGCTCTTTTTTCAGAAACAGTTACAGTAATATGTAACAAGTTGGGTGGGAGAATTAAAAACAATAGGGATGTTCAAGAACATTTTTGTCCTCGTTATCTTTGAGAATGAATCTTCAGCAACTTGCCAGTTTTAGCCATTGCTCCCTTTTGCTTTAAATCCAGCATTTCATCTCTTTTGTAGAAAATATATTGCACACTGGTCTGGTGTGTGATGTTTCAAGTACAAACACCCAGTTGATGATCACTGATAAATTTTATCAGGGATAAGTCTCCGCCTTTAAGCAAAACTAACAGAGGTAAAGTGAGGTGGTGAAATAGTGAAGGTAATGGTCACCCTCACTTTGTAGCTCTCATAATTTCTGTGGTGTTTCTGCTAAATGTTTTCTAGAGCTATGCTTTGTTAGCCTAGTCAGTTATGAAAGATTGTTCACTGGCATCTCCTGACTTATTCTAACTTTACACTTCCGGACTGTGTAATATCAATTTTATGCAAGTAGCCAACATACGAATCCTTGTTCTACTGACAGACTCTGAACTTAAAGGAGACTAAAGAGCAGGAGCTATAAGTTGGTGCTTTGTGTTTTCGACCAAGCAGATATTGAACACAGTGTGATCTGCCATACAATAAATTATGAAAAAGACTCATGGAATTCCGCTCAGCAGCAAAACCTGCATCAGTGATCCTGTAACGCAAATTCACTGGACAGAGGTGGAAAAAACAGTTCCAGTTCTCACTGTGTTGTCTAGCCCTGCACCTCCCTCATCTTAAAAAATACCAATTGGTAAAGCATTGCCACTTTGAAAAAATGATAGATTTTAAAGTGCCCACTTTCTCTTATTTTAGGCCTCTGTTAATTACTGTGGCTGTATATAAATGGATAAAATACTTTGAGATGGATTGGTCTGAAAGGATTTTCATAAATTTAGTAGCGCTTTCAAATTTTTGTAGATTAGAACTGAAATTTGAAAGAAATATTCTTGCTTAGAATTTTGTATTCTCATTATGTGGTGTTAATTTATGGGACTAAAGATGTGTTTCAATTAACAGTGTAGATGGTAGGGTTAAAAGATTTTAATTGCTGACATTGCATGTTCTGGAAAATTATATTCATTCAGATGATCTCAGAACAGACTTGCTGCTGCGCTGAGTTTCCTTAGAGTAATTATGACTTCCATTTTTGTATTTTTTGTCCCCTGAAACTTTAGCATGTTTTATGTGGGCTTTTGTGGTGGTTTTTGCAGCAGAAATGCTATTGGCCCACGTTTTCACGTGTCTATTGCAATTTTCTTCTGCTTCAGCTTGGGTTACCTATGGATATAAAATAAATTGTATGTCAGAAAGTAGGAAAATATGGCTTGTATACTGCATATGGTGTAGTCTAGGCAATCTTGTCCCTGGGGAACAAGAAATAATCTCTTTAATGTAATTTTAAGTGGCATCTCTGGTCTTATTACTTTAGGAGACAAAATGGAAGTCAATTTGTCAGAGGTGATTTATAGTCTGAGCTCTCTTTCAGAAAGCAATTACTTGAAGGAGCGTGTGGCTAAAGAGCGGTGCAGTGCTGATGATGTGCTGAGGATGCTTTTTGACGTGGCTAGAGGCAGCTGTGCTCCAGTGCATAAATTGTGGTTCTGTTGGCAATTCCACTTTAAGTCTTTTTGAGAAGTACTTTTATTTCATTGGGAAAAAGACCTTGTACATGTCAATGGAAGCTTTTTAGATGCTGTTCAGAATGCAGAGAGCATTTCTCCAATAAACTGTTTACAGACTTAGTACCTTATTACCTTAGCAGATTTTAATTATGTCAGGATTAGGAAGGTAACTAAATGCATTTGTGCAACAGACACTTTCTTCAGTAGAGTTTTTTACAAAGAGAGCTCTTTCAACATGTAGGAGGAGGGATAAAATAAATTGTAATTTAGCTCTGATGTATTTGAAGTGGCTGACATACTTATTTTACTCCTGGAAAGAAAAAATTGATGGTGAGCTGTACTTCAAATGGTTCAGAGGTAGTTAATATGAACTGAAACTTCCCCAGTGCCTCAAGTAATGCAATAGTTAAGGGCTAATATGAACAGGGAGAAGTTGTGACTGCATGGAAGCATAGGAATGTATGTTAGTTTATATATTAATCGTTTCTGTATAAACAAAGAATGCTGGTATTTTCAAGTGTCTGCTTTCCTGATAAGGAAGCATGCCGATTCTGTTCTTGATTCTGTACAATATCACACACCCGAAAAGTCCAGCATTTGGATGTTGAGTTATTACAAAGCAGGTATGCTTTATCATGAATGCTTGTGCTGGGAAAAAAAACCCAAAACACTGGTGTGCTTGAGTAAGTCTGTATAGGACTTTTTAAAAGAGTAGATTTATACCAAGATATGAGAACCCTAAATATGTGTTCACATTTTTAAAGGTACTAAATGCCTAATAGGGTAAAGCTAATTACATGTGTGATGTATGTAAACCAAAATTGTAACTGTAAAAGTCATATTGAAAATACATACTATGAGAGTGACTGTGTAGCAAATTTGATTGCATTTTTTGATATTCTAATTGCTAATTCAGTGTGATGTTTCTTTTGCTAATTTTTGTTCATATATTTCAAAGGTAAGAAACCTGCTTAAATGCAACAAGTGTGTTGGTGTGTTCAGAGATTCCACTGAAAATAATACAAATGAGTCCTCAACAAGTTTGGTGGCCACAGATCTGGCTGTTGCTTGGATAAGTATTTTTCCCCAGGTGCACCAAATATTGTGCAGACCAACACCAGCTTTCATTTAAAGTCTACTCTGTAACTATAGCCAGAGGCAGTTCCATGCTGCCTGAAATAATGCACTCCAGACTGGTCAGGAAAAAAAAACCCAAAAAACGAAACCAATCTACCAACAAAAATAAACCCCCAAAACCCAACCAACCAACCAACCAACCAACCAGCCAAGCAAAAAACCCAGCTACCACACAAAAACCACCAAACAAATAAAACCCTCAAACAAACAAAAAAAACCACACCAAAAATCCACCCAAGCACAGCCAAAAGGTTTGTCCAATCTGTAATTTGAATGTGGAATGTTTTTTTCAGAAATGTTTTTAGCTAAATAACTAAACCTATTTTTTAATCGTGAGATTGAAGTCTCAGAAATTGTCTCTCTGCTAGTTAAGCAAAGAAGCTACTAGCCAGATATGACTTGAGAGACTCTAATGGAATCTCAGTGTGATGACTGTGGACTTTCATTGGTAGCAGCACTTACTGCTACTTATAGGAGGAATGAAGCATTTGTGTGTTTTGCAGGGTCTGCCCAGTGTCCTTGGTGCATAAATCTATGCAGTCCAATTATTCTGTCCACCAAGGCCATTGTGTCTGACCCTTCCATTCCTCTATATTTAGGAATCTCCCTGTGCCCTTAGATTATCCTCAATGATGAGTGTTTTTCCCTGTTGTCTTTCCCTACTGTCCACCACCTTTGAACTCTAGCAGTTTGAGCTGCATTTTTACCATAAGCGTGTATGAAAAAACTGGAGGATATGTTTGAATCTTGGACACTGGAGTCTGCAACTTTTCTGGGGAGCTTTCTGCCATGGTTCTGGCCTGTGGGTGCAACTGCAGTGCTGCAGTAGCATGATGTGGAGGAGGCAAAATGTGGCAAAATGTGTTCCTAGGCTTATGTGGCCAGCCTTTTTGGGGGTGAGAAGATAGGCTGCAGATACATGGACATGACCACTGCTATTTCTTTTTTCCTCAGGGCCAGCAAACTGTCTCTGGCCTTTTCTGCTCAGAAAGATCCAGTGTCTGTTCAGTTAGAATACCTTGGGTAGAACCTATTCATGTTTCCAGTAGCTTCCAAATTTCAGGTCTCAAATTTCTTTCCCATTCTGTCTCCTCTTTGTGTATGACAACACCTTGTGCCTTCCTCCCGAAAATGTCCTAACTCTCCAGTTTGTCATACTGTCGCTCCATGTCTTCCTTAGACCTCCTATTCGCCTGTCCCTACTTCTAGGCTTACTTGCACACTAAGTCAGTTGTGTATCCTCTTACTTTGCTCTGCTGAAAACATGTTCTCCCTCTTCCACCATGTTCAGAAACTTAAGAGGCGAGTCATTTGGGTTATGGCAACATTCTGTTCTTCAAGAACATGAGTGGAGGTGGACTCCTGCTTTAGCCTGCATCATTGTCGTGGGTTAAAATACAGGCAGCCTATTCACATCTTGAAAAGTATCTGTGTCAGTAGAGAAGAGTTGTGCTGCATTTTAGCTGTGTTTTGCTTCCAGCAAGTAAACCAAGTTAAAGCTGCAGTTTACTGTGCCGGTTGCCAATGGGTGATAATACTGACTGCACTCTGAGGATGCTGATCCTGGTCTTCACGTACATCTGTACTTCATGTGTCAGACAAGGATTGAAGGCAGTGTCTCTCCCTCCTGGTATCATTCCCAATATCTTAATTTGTAACCAACTTATTTGTCATATTGAGGTGCTGGTCTCCAGGGTTTCTGAAATAGCATATTACAAAGAAAATGTTTTTCTCTGGGGGCAGTGGGTATGGTTATGCAATTGGAGTAGAATTAAAGATAATTTTAAAACTGAACAGCTATATTGTAGGCAATCTTGATAAACAAAATAAACATGATTGTGGGTTTCTTTAATTAATTGCCTAGTGATACTAGCACAAATCTGAGGAAAAAACAAATTTTCACTTGTCAGTGCTTTAGTGGTTTAGTATCTACAGTTGTAATAGAGAAGTCATATGTCTAACTTTTTGCCTCCAAAGTTAACCCCTTTATTTTCATGTGTTTGCTTGAACAGGATTTATGCCTGATTAAGTTACTGTCTTTTATCATAATTAAAGAAAAATGTTGTGGAGGGAGAACTAAACCCTCTGTTCAATGGAAAACAGATTGTTGTGCTTGCAGTGAAACAAAAGGGACCCTGTCACACAAAGTGGCTTTTTTTTCCCCCGTCAGAATAATCAGCAGTCAGAAAGATTTATCTGCTGTGAGAATAATTCAACTGTCCAGACTAAGGGTGTGCGGGGGGAGGAAACATGTTTAAGCTTTTCAGAAAGGAAACAACATGCTTCAGAGTTTGCCTGAGATCACAAGAATGGCAGCTTTAGCAACAGTGCTTATAATCTGTATTTGTAAACTATATTGCCTGTTTGCAGTTCATGCCAAAAATGGATTAGTAGATTTTAACAATCTCTCTCTTCAAGACTGTAAGTGAATTACTGTATACAGTGTGCCCTTGATTTATAAAAGGTTTCTTCTTGTGGTGCCTTAGAGTCTCATTTTAAACAGCATAGTATGCTTGCAGATTTTTTTATTTTCTAATGTATACTCCTGGCAGAGAAAACTCCACTGTTGCTGTCAGCTTTCACCTATTTGAAGTTACTTTCAGGCAGTAACATACCGGATAAAAATTTATAAGAGAACATTAAAAAGTGAAGAGAAAGTGTAAGCCCATAACCGTTGGATTATTCTGTCCTTCTAGCAAAATGGTGTATTTTGACAAGGTATAATAGAACTTTTGTGGTTGATCATATTTTTTTTGTAATTTAGAAGATCTTAGAAAAGCGTTCTAAAATCTTTTAGAAAAGTGTCCTGCTGATTTTAAAAGTTTGAATGAAGTTTCTAACTTATTTAAAGTTTGAAATAATTTCTATCAAAGAAAAACTATTTCCAAGTATAAGATCAAGGAAGAGCTACCTAAGTTACAGATTCTAAAGTCTTTTGTATGCAGATTTGGCTGCATTCTTTGTACTTACACTATCTGGAAATTTAAATAGAAAAAAATACATCTCTTACACATTTTTCTCTCTTTATATACATCAACAGTGTTTAATGGACACACATTCTGGCCCAGGCCATAGAGGATTGTTAGTCTATATCAGGGCTTTATCAGCTCCTAATGCTGTGAGTACAGCTACACATTATTTCTCAACACAGTATGAGCTAATTTACTGTTAGAAATTACGGACTAGGTTCAAGAGCATATTGCAAACGTTACCTTAAAATTCCACTAAGAAATAATAACCTCAGTTTCTACTCAAGAACGTGCAAATCTGGACTGTCATGTGGGCATTTTTGAAACTCTGAAGTGTGAGTAGTACAAGGCTAATTGTGAGGACCACTGTTGATACTTTTTTCTTGGTTATTCCCCTTTGTACCCTGTTATAGGTGTTTGGTACACATCTGACAGCAGGATATTCCATTTCATAATTCCTTTAAGACCAGAAAGCTTTTTTCCAAAAAAGCATGGGTGAGACAGATTAGGTAGCATTTCTTCGGTATTTTTGAGCTTTATCTTTGGCTTCAGAGGAAAGATTTTTGTACATTTAGTCTTTTCTTCCTGTATCAAGAGTAGCAAATTTTTAGTAGTTTATATTCAATTTGTTCCTGAGAGTTTATATGGCTGAATCTTGTTTGGATGCAAGATGGACTGATCTGGTTGAACACATAATGATTTAACTCATCTGCCACCTTACCTCCTGGAACTTTAACATCAGAGATTATTCTTTCTTCCTCAAGCAGTAACACCCTATGCTTGTAAATCTGTCATCCACCTGAGCTGTTTTTATCTTCCTTATGGTTCTTCTTTCACCTGGCTTCCTGAAAAGACAGCAATTACAATATCTGCTATGCTCATGGCGGTGATAGATTTTCTGCCACTATGGCAGCATTTTGCTCATCTTCCTTCTTGATTTTTACACAGGGAGGAAGTACTTCAGTTTTATGACTGGATTCCAATTCAAGTTTACAAAGCAGGAAAGTAAACTGAACAGATTGCTTTGGAAGTCATTAAGGCAATAACCCCAGAATGAAGTGATGCCTCTTACGAAGTTGCCCAGAATGGAACCATAATTAGTATCAAAATGAGAAGATTTAAACAACCTCTTCTTAAGTTCCAACATTTTAAAATGTTGTTGCATTTTTTTATTGTTTTTCTCGTTAACGCGTTCTTTAAGGATTTACAGATCTGAATTGTCATTAGATTTTTGTAAGAGTTCTATCCTTAAAGAATACTTCTTTCCCCATCATATGCAGTTTTAATATCTGTGCTCAGCTTTCATTAAAGGAGAGTGATAGGTGATAAGTCAACATTAGTTCTCAATTTGACTGAAAGACTCATTGATACTGATAGCATTCAATGATACCAGTAACATTATTTTAAAGCTCATCTGTTCTGCATTTACCAGAGAGTGTATGTACTATTAATGAGGTATTAAATTGGGATTTGTGATGGAAATATATGTGCTTCTCTTCTTATGAATTAATTGAAAAGCAGATGTCCACCAACACCAAAGGAACTTTGAGCCATAGAGGGCTACTCTGATCATACTGGGATGTAACTGGTAGTAACTGTTCAGCAGTGAAAGAATCCTACTGATGATGTTTATCATGATGTGTTTGAATGAAGGGTTTAGGATTTCTTTTTAACTGTGTTTTCTCAGTCATTGTTAAGATCTAATGCAATAAAATAAGTCAGTTTTGGGAAAAGAAACTTTTTCTAGCTTATTTGTGGCTCAATGTGTAAACACAGAAATTGCCTAAATAAAAAGAAGAAGAAAGAGGGAGCCTGATTCTGTTCTGGGGTAGGTAGGAATATAACTGGCCTCTTTCCCCTGCTGTTCAGGAGTATCTGACATAGAAATGAGGTAATTGGAATTTCATTTGGACTTGCCATAATAAGCATGAAAAAATTGCTATCCTATTGAACCTTTTGCTTGGAGGTGCATGGTTTCTGGAAGGAGGTTTTTAGAAAATTAAGTCTTATTCCCTCTTCTCCTCCTCCTGTATCCCCTGTTAACTGGTTCCCAGTCCCAAGCAGATTGATTCCCTTGTGAGCAAAGGGAATAAAATGGTCTTTTCTCCCAAGATGTCCTGCTATAGTGACTTCGGGGTGTGTTTCCTTTCCCATGGGCTGTGGGATTCTGCAGTTCACCATTAACCTAAGTTTCACCTGTCCATCAGCAGAAGCAGAAAAATTGCATGATGGCGTGCTCAACTGCATGTTGTCTTTGCTGGCTCTTTGCTGCAGAGAGGGAAATTGCTTCTGGTGAGGCATAATCGGCTTCAGCCCCTGCCCAGCTTTGAGGGGGCTGCAGAAGCCAAGGCTAGACAAGCCTGAGTAGTAGAGGGGAGGCACAACTTTAGCATTGTTGCCCATGCACAGCAGCATCGCTGCCTGACAGCAGCAGTAATGTGGTTGTGCATGGTTCTAGCATTGGACAGAGTTTGGCTGAAGAATGTGGAGGTTTAAGGTTGGATTTCCTGTGTGTTCTTACACATCATTCTTTTGTGGCATAGCTGCTGTAATGCCAGTAGCTCAGTAACCATCGCATTAGAAGATCTCCATATCTCCATATGTATGGGCAGTAAATACAGAGATGACTTTAAAAAACCCCAACTTTGCTTATTTTTTCAGTGCATAGACAGTCTGCAGAGTTATTTTTTTTGATTAGGAAAGGAATTGGGCTTTTAAACGCTGTTTAGCACAGACTCTGTGGTTTGGAAATTCATAGTTTGAACTACATGGTGCTATCAGATGTAAGCAGACAAAATGACAAGTAATGGATTCATCTTGGGGGAGGAAAGAGAGTATGCCATCATTTCAGGGTTACCCACTGCAGAAAGCAATTATTCTAATGTTTATTAAGTGCTCATAACAGTGAGATAATTAGCCACTTTGACAAATTAGATGGGTGGAAATCTGGGCTAAAAGCCAGAAACCTAACAAAAAGCAAAGCATAATGATTGCTTCCATGTAACACCACACATTTATGGACAACCCTCCCTTCTGGGTGAATAGTAGAATTTTCCTACTTAACATTTTCTTAATGGTGAATTAGATCTGTACTAAAATTCTTCTACTGGCAGAAATTTTAAAGTGGATGGATGAGTGTGGGTAGCTCATCATATGAGAATAGTAAGTTTTTTGAGGGGGGAAAGGTTTCCTGTCTTCAGATTCGTGGAAGGTTTGTATTTCAATCTGCATTTCTTAGAAATAGATACGCTTCAGTGAATTGTTTTCAGATTGATGTCCGTGTCCTTTTAAAAAAAATCTCACTGGTTTCCAAAGAAAACTCTTGGAAAACATTCTAAGAGATATGTCAGCAACTGAGAGAAATTAATTGCATAAAAACCAGTGAATGGTAGGTGTCAGATCATGTGCTTCCTGTTCTGTCTGTCCACCAGACTGTTGTGGAATGTGCCATCATATAGCTGGACCACCCACTGATCAATTGAAAAAAGTGTACTTGGGAGTATGGAAAGTGTATGGATTTCTTCATGTCTGGATCACTTAGAAGAAATTTCCTGAGGCTGAGTAGCAGCATAGCAGAAACACTGACACTGATATTTTTTTTTTGCAACTGCTGTTGTATTTTGTTGTTAGTATGGAAAATATAGAAGTATTAAATAGATTGTGGAGGAATCTGATGTACAAAACAGGTAGATTTGATAGACTAGTCCTGTTGAAAGAGAACTTCTGTTAACAGGAAGATAGGACAGAACTTAAACAGGCTCAGGTTGAATTTATTTTCTTTGGGGATAATGCCTCTGTAATAATCCTAGAATCTTTGCTATGGTAGTGAAAGTTAATTTTTTCTAGATTTTCGAGGTTTCTGGGGAGGCAACCAAAATACCAGAGTGATGTTTATTAATGTAAGTGCAGGTTAAGTACCTTTAGATATAATTATTTTCCTATTTAATTATATAATTCAGTGTTGAAAATTTATAACCACTTACACAGAAGACAATCACGGTTATTTAATTTCTGTTGTACTACTGTTGGTTGTATTATCTTGGTGTATCATTTTATTTATCTGTGGAGAAATTCTGCCTTAGAGACACTAGTATTCCACTTTGCATTTTCACATAAGAAAAAAACTTAATGTGTTTTTCACTCTTCTCTATTCTGTGCAAGCCTACAGTTTAAGACTGAATGCTTTTTCAGAAAATTGATTCATGTGCTTAAACATTTTTCACAGTATATTCACCCATCTTCTTCCAGCTTCACCTCTTTTCTGCTGCAAAGATGAACAGAGAAAACTAAGTTCTGGAATTAACATGCTCATTTAGCTCCACTCTCTTCTCTCAGATTAAATCAGCCACTGGACTGTGACCAGAATTTACTTTCATCTCCTGCCAGTAAGACTTCAGGCCTCATCTAAGCTCAGTGGGTGTCTACAGGCGACAAATGCATGTTAGTTTTGCTCTTTTAGGTAGGGAGAGGGAATGGAAGAGACAACAGATTTTTGCTTATTGGAAAAGACACCTCTTGACAGCACCTCTTTAACAGCTATTAAAGCCGAATTCAAGCATGGTAAATCAAGTAAGTCTATACAAGAAGGTCACTGTCTTCAAACATAAGAAGGAGACATTCCAGGTTGTTATTGTTTTAAAGTGCTTCGGGTCTCTTCAGGCAGCACAAAGATCCTTTAACTGATTGCTTTGCTTATGTCCTTTGAATGGAGGTAATATATCGGAATGCTTTTCTCGACCTGGGTACCTCAGACCTTTCTGTTCCGCAGGTCCCTCAGATTATCCATAGTTCAGCCCTACTGTTTCTGCTACCTTCCTTTTCCTGCCTTTTCCGTTGCCCAGGAGATGGCTACTTTGTGTCCAGAAATTTTTGCCTGTATCTTTTTCTTTGTCTCCCATCAATTTCAAAAGCTTGTACCTGGAAAGAGAAGGTTGGCATAATAATTAGCTAGGATTTTTTTAGGAAGGAGCTTTTAAAATATTAGGAACTTAAACATCTTCTTAAAATAATATTTAAAGATATTGTCAACTCTTCACAGAAATTTCAGTTGTAGGATAAAAATGACAGAAGTAATTAAAGATTTAGGATAAATGAAAGTTTAAAACAGACAAGAAGCAATGCTGTTCAGGATCATGTTGTAATCAGTCTTTGTGTACTTCAAAGCAAGCCCTGACAATCTCCAGTGACAAAACTGTGCATTCCTTTGCTCACCTGTCCTCGGAATAGCATATCCTCTCCTGATTCCTAACCCAGATCCTCTAGGTTGCAAATTGTCTTGATTTCACCTTCTTGTTGATATAGCAGAAATTAAAATAGATGCTCTCTTGTCTTCTTTATAGCAACCTTTTGTACACTGGACAAATGCTTACCTGTGTCGTTTTTATGCTTAAACCTGGTCATGCATTTTTTTTTAGGACTCACGTTTCCTGTTTGCTTTTGGAGCTGTTGGGTGATCATAGCTTTTTCAGTGCTACCCAAAGCTGGACAAGGTACCTTGGCACTTAATCAGGGGAGTAATTATTTCCAGTTCTTATAAGCATCTAGGAGAACAAAGTAATCCACCCAGACACCCCAGTATGATAACTTAGTTAAATGTATTGAGTTTTTAAGTCTTAAGCCCTTACAGTGTATCTTTCCAGTTTCTTCAGCAGCCACAATTACTCTTTGGGCAGACAGTTTTTCAGTTTGCTGTGAGTCCACCTAACTTACCTTTTCAGTTATATTCCCATTGCCTGTTTTGAAGAGAAGATTGTAACATGTGCTGCTAAAGATACATTGCATGACTGTCATTTGGACATGCCTTCTGTGTTCTGACATCCCCATAACCCTGTAAAGAGGCAGCTGCTGCCCTTCTCACCTTGTACACCACACGTGGTCCTGCCTTGTGAGGACATATCCACTGTGTGAGGTGGGAACCCGGGGACAATGCCCCCATCTGATGGGCCCTTAAGAAAGAATCTGGTGGGATGGGGCATGACAGATCAGATACAGATAATGACCTGAAAATAACTTCAATTAGTATAGTGTAATCTTATTCAAGCTTTTAATCATATTCCTTAGTTCAAGTCACAATTAGTTTTTAAAAACTGATTAAGAAATCTACTCTTTGAGAAAGCAACTTCTGCCTCTTTATTCTTACATTTGTTTTCTTTCCCACTTAGCTAAAGACCTTAATTTTTATATTTTCTTTAAACATACCATTTATAGAGAACATGT
>VXBQ01011927.1:114220-133078 GCA_013400175.1 Phainopepla nitens | reverse complement strand
AGACCTGAGTATCATCCGGATATTCCTCATACCAAGCAAAAATTCTTACCTTGGTTATATTTCCACACTCATTAATCACAGAAATGATAAACTGCTGACATAAAATAATCCATCTGAGCAACCTTCAGCTGGGAGGAATATATGAATGTGATGACTCCCCTGTGTAATGTAGACACTAAACCAAAATATGTATATATATATATATGTTGTTACAGACGTTAGTTTTCTTACAAGAATTGTTGCTCCATCCACTCTTGGGAAGTCTTTTAGGTGTACAGCAATATCCTGCTTGCTGCAGAAATCAGATCAAAGCTGTATAGGCGGGAATATCAGTGCTTGACTGGAGCAACCAGCAGATTCTTAAAATATATCAGTAAGAAGCTGAGATTAAAAATGTAGGATGCCCATAACCATGGGTTTCTGTAGTGACTCTGACTTTACTAAAGTTGACCGTGGTCAAAATGTGAGAAGATTTGGAGCAGTATTGTCCAGTTTTTCAACAGCAAACGTAGTCACATTAATGTCAATAGTATCTAATAAAAATAAACTAAAAATCGTTATGTTTCCCAAGGCTCTGTTCAAATACTTTTGAAACATTTGATTATTTTCCTAGTTAATTTCTTAATATTTATATTTGGTAGTATTGTTAGTATGGTCATCAGATCAGATTGCCACTGTTTCCTGAATGGAGCTTCTGACATTTCTTATGGCTAATCTGCTGCCCTTTTCAAAGGTCTAAAAAAAGACCTTATTTTCTTCCTTAAATCTTTGTAATTTCTCTTCATAACCCTCTTTCTCCTCCCTGTCTCTTCAGTTTTGTCTTTAAGTCTTTCCTGATCCTCCTCTGCACCACATTGCAGATATATTGTTACATTATCTCTTTGGAGGATGCTAAATTTTAAGATTATAGAGTTTTAACCTTTTCCTGAGCCCAGTAAGAGTCTTTAAAAAAACGGATCCATTATTCTGTTTACCTTTAAAGCTCTTCATACACTAAAGATACCCTGTTTTTTCTATCTTTATTGTCATTTCTCTGAAATGTATCATATTACTGCTGTGATAGTTTTCTTTCCCTCACAAGTCTATTTTTTGATATATTTTTGTCCCTGTGCTTGAAAAAGCCTGATTTCACTTTGCCTAGTTATTCTGTATGTAAACCCTCTAGAGACACATGGTTAATGTATTAATTCCTTTGACAGTTGAGTCTCCTTTAGGTCTCTACATCTTCCTTTCTCAGAAGATACTTGTGTAGTCTATCTGTTGTCTGCTATTAAATCCTAAATTCCTTATGTTAAGACTGTAATATGTCTTTCTTCTACAAATAGTCTTTTTACTCAAGGCTAATTTTTCCCTGTTCTTCATTTGCAATAAAAAGGTTTAGGTTGCAAACAAATAAAAAGTTTTAGTGACAACTGAGGCAAGATACTGTCAGATGTGTATCCAAGGGCGGCTTGATTTAAAGGAAGTCCTTCTTCTGTATGAGAGTGGTTTCCCAGGAGTAGTCTGCAGAAGGGCTTGGAAGTAAACTGTTTAAGCTAAATAAAGGCCTCCAAGTATCAGTTCAAGAAGGCTGATGTTTGCTTGAATCCCATGTTAGACACTCATCTCTCAAATGTCTGCTATGTCTTTGTGTTACTTCAAGGATCTGGTTTTGTTTTGGGTTTTTTTTGTGGTTTTTTGTTGTTTTGATTTGGGACTTTTTGTTTGTTTTGGTTTTGTTTTGTTTTGTTTTTAACTGGTGCTATGTCTTTGTAAACACAGTTGTTACAAATCAGGTCAATTCTGTCATTTGACACAGATTTGCCATAAAGATATTCTGATCTTTTTTGATTTAATGCATCTCTGGACTACTTCTAATAGCGTTCTCAGTTCTGAATAATTTTTTAATGAGGCATGCTTTTACATGTCTTTCTGCAACAATACTAAATTTTGTAGGAAGTATTTCTTCCAGGGATAGACTTGCACATCTGCTTCATCTGTGAACTGTCAAAAGTAGAGACCTGAAGAGCTGTGAGGATAGAAAGCTCACTCTCTGCTTTCCCTGCTGAAGCTACTGATATTGCTGAAAGGTCTATAATTACGCTTGTTTGCTTGGGTTTTTTTGCTCAGACTATGAAAGTAAGCCTTGCAACTCTGGAATTCTTTTAGAAGTTGATTCTGCTACATAAAAGGCTCAGTGATAAATTGTTTTTCTGATAGATAGTTATTGACACTTTTAGATTCGTATGTCTAAATCTTGTTTTCTTTGTAGAACTTCATTTGAGCTGTTTTCCCCTCCTCTGCAGTTCTTGCTTAGACATATCTATGTACATTTTCCAGGCTGTATTTTTGATGGTTATTTCTGTTATCCATCTCCTTGCAACTGTTGTGGCCGTTCTGCCCAAAATAATTCTGATCCAGAAGGTCTCTAATGAAAACACATCCAGGATGACTTAGGATGTTACCCCTGTTACGTAAGGTTAAGGATGTTCTTGGCAGGGGTGGGGGTGATAGGTTGAACACAAATATGTCACAGGCTGTAAATAGGGGGTGGCAGTGGTGCAGGATCACTCCTGGGGGGCCCATGGGTGAGCCACATGGAGCAGAACACCCCCAAAAGACTGCAGCCCACAGCCAGACCAGAACAACCTGTGATGAGGCAGGGGGGCTGAGGAACAGAAGGGTAGAAACAATAATGGGAAGCTGAAACAAACTATTCAGCATCTGGCAGCAGAAATCCTAAGAACAAAGAAGCAGAATAAATCTGTCATGTGCACCCCTTCCACCTCTTATATCGCCTTTTGCTTCAGTAGATCCATGTGAATGGGTTGAACTTAATCTCTGGTGAAAGTCAGGTAAGTTGAGACTGGGGAAGGAAGTTATTTCTTTATGTAAATGTAGTAATTTATGTTCTTCTTCTCAGTGTTCAAGTCAGTGATCAGAGATTTGTTTTGTATGACAATAAAATAATTAAAGCACAATTCTTCAGCTGCAGACAGTTTTGCTTGTAAGAGAATTTTATTGTGAAAAAACAGTATTTTTACTTATTCTAGCTGATGATTACATAATTACATTACATTCTAGCAGGGAAGTAGAATTTTAGTGCTTTGTCTTATAATAGATTTTCTTCATAATTCCTCAAACCTGGACAATTTCTGTGAATGTATTTAAAATATGTAGCTTAATGTTGAGGTGCTTTGCTTTTGGGTGCAAGACAAGGTCATAGTTTAATTTTAGTCTCTTTGTTAGTGGTGTGGGGAATACTGGCAGCATGTTCCACCACATGTCTCTGCCAAGGGTGCTGCGTGGTGTAAAAGTACTGCAGCAGCACTTTTCAGTAACTCTTTTGGGAGGAACCAATTTCCTTCTCTTCTTTAAAGTGCCATGGTACATTGCAATACATTTGCCAATTACAGTGCTGGTTTTGCATTGCAAATCAGGAAGAATCTTCTGCAGTAAAGTACAAGGATTTTACTTAAAAGAAAGTAGGTGACTTTGACAGAAAAAAACCACATGATAGTGTATAGGAAATCAAAATGCAGTATCGGAAAATTGAATCTGCTAGAATCATATTGTAGATCTGATTTTGATTTGTATGGAGATGTACCAAAGTAACATATAAGGAGAGAAAAAACAGAAGGATAGTGAACTATGCAATTCATTGTTGTAACTTTCTTGCTTTTCTGCTCATCCTCCCAAACCAGCATGTTAGGTATGGTAAAATCTAGGACCAAATCGTAATCATAGCATCATTAGCTGAGGCCTAAACTTAGTCTTTGAATCCTCCCTTTTTAGCCCACCCATAAACAGAGAAGTTGTTGCCAGCAGACATAAGGCAGAGCAGCATTCTTGGGTTGAACTGGAAAGGCAATCATTTCCTGGCAGAGAACAAACTTGGTCAAGTTATAAAGTGGTTGCACTTGAACAGAGCCTGTGCTATCAACTTTTATTAGGGTACTGTTTATCTTAGGCCTTGTGGGAGTAAAGAGAAATGAAAATTTTGGGTAAACACTTATGCTGCATCTAAAGGTTTTTGCCTTTATGAAGTATGGGACTGGGGAGAAATGTTTCATTTAATTTTGAATTTTCTTTCTTGTCAATTCAGAAATTCCTCTTGACCAAAAAAAAAAGTGTTAAAAATTCAGAAAATCAAGGAAGGTAAATCCATTTCAGAAGCCCACTGCTGCTTTGATAGGTGGGCTTAAGAATTATGGGATACCTTTCCCTGAAAGGTAAACTGCACACATTTAGAAAGGGAAAGGGCCTGTGTACAGATTTTATTACAACACTGAAACCTGTGACCTATGCATTCTACAGCAGTGCTTGCAGTGGCCTAGCTGAGGAAAACAGTGGTGCTTGAGATTCACAGAATCTAACTCTTTTTCTTTAGCCTCTTCACCCCCAGGTCCGAAAGTCATTACATCCAGCCAAGGTTTTTATCCTCATAGATCTGCATAGATCTGCACCAGGAGTTCTGGAATCAGCTAGTAAACTGAGCCAGACTGAGCTGTGACTTTTCGGAGAAGGTTTGTTTGTCTCCACATGACACGCCCCAGAGCACCAGTGCTGTAAGCGTGGAGCAGAACCACCCAAGCTCGTCTTGCCCTGAATTAGCCTACATTCAGCACACGTTCAGATTTGCTGTTACAGTTAAGATGACGTAATATTGCTGATGCTGGAAGGGGCAATCACATTCCCTCTGACCCCAGCTGTTTTGCTCTGGTGCTGTTTTCAGAGCAGCATTTTTCTAGAGTCTCATATGAAACAGGACCCTGTGGCTGAGGTGACACACCCGTCACCTTCTTAGTCAGGCAAGATCTATCTGGGGAATATCCTGCTTGGGTCAGTCCACATCCGCAGGATGAAGTGTGAAACATATTGCTGGCTTCTTATTTCCTCCTCATTCTGGCATTAATCATTCTGGTTCTTGGTGGTCATACTCTGTACTGTCTCAGGAACTCCTTTTTCACAGCCAATAAGTTGTAACAGGGATCAGCTGGAAGGGAAAGTAGAAGTCCAAATTCTTTATGAGCTGTTGAACCCAAGGGGGAAAAAGCAACTTTCCTAGTACTTTAAGGAGCCTTTTGGATCACTGAGCAGTTTTCTGCTGTTGAAGGCACTGTGCCATATAGTCCCTTCCTTAAACTTACTGAAGTCAGTATGAAAACCAGCTAGTGTTTTCTTGCCTCTGCTACTCCGATTGGAAAGGCTGTCCTAGGTTTTGATTGCTTTAACAGGTACGAATCTTCACTTTTGAGAAGAAGTTTATCCACTCCTCATTTTATATATGTATTTTTGTGCGAGCCGTAATTTTTCATTATGTACTTATTTTCCCTGAACTTTCCATGAAGACCAGACATGAGTTCTCTTTGGTTTTGTTTTGCTGTGGGAAACAAGCAAACCTGGTTTTCATGTATTCAGTAAGTATTGTCCCTCAATTTTTTTTTCTGCATCTATTCTATATTCTGTTTCTTTCATTGATGTATAAGACATAAATTCAAGGATCTATACAGAACTTTTAGTTGTTCTCCAGTGTTGTTTGTCTCACCTGATATGTTTAAGAAATTTATTTTTCTGTTTCACATCTGTATTACTATAGCATTTAGACCAGTCCTTAACTGGATGAAATGATGAGTTCCCAATAACAGTGAAATTTTATGTTATTCCCTAATTCATTGATCTCATGATTTTCATACTGATTCATTCAATTCTTTTGATCCAGACCTCAAGGTGATTCTTCTTAGGCATTTTGTGGTTCCGTCACTGTGCATTGTGATTAAGTGATTTCAGCATCAAAGTTATGGTATTTCTTCCAGCTTTATCACTAAAAATATTAAGCAAAGCACCAGTCCTATCAGTCATTTTGTCAGTTACTTATCACCATCTATTTTTCATCTTGTTCTTGTAGTACCTATCACTCATTTGACACTGAACATAAATTCCCATATGTCAAATCTTTTACTTAAGGAAAGTTAGGATATTGTCTATAAAATATAGTGCTTTTATTAGAAAAGTCTACCTGCTAAAACAGGTAGAATGATTATAGATCCTGTTACAATTTTATTTTTGTTTGCAGTTGATCTGCATATTAAGTATTCTTTCCTTAAAAATCTGTTCTGAAGTCTTGTCTATTATTGAAACCCAGGCCTGGGAATTCCTGGATCACATCTGGTTACTTCTGAATGCTTACACCCTAAATCCTAGCTATATAAGACACAGCCCTCTCAATTAATTCTTATGCATACCTGATTGCTTTTCTCATTCATATTCACTTGCTTTCTCTTCTTTACTTACTATTTTTTATTTATTATTGCTGTACTGTTGTCTGCCAGATCTACCTTTTATTGTGTAATAGGTATAGAAATTACAGATATGTCTCAACCTTTTCCCCTTTGCTTAGTGTAAAGCTCCTCTTGTCAGTCATGCCAGCCTTACTTAGAAAAGACTGTATCCCCAGGTTGAGCTGAGCCTCTTGTTCTGCTTACGTTTATGTAGCACTCAGCTTTCCGTATGTCTGACTTCTTGTAAACACAAAGGTAATCCAAATTGTACAAAAAATGTAACTTCCCTTCCTATAGTGTCCAAGCCTCTATAACAGGGGAATTTGCAGGGGAATTGAATCTCTGCTATTCATCCTGTTCAGAAAAGGAAGGGTAGGAGTACCAAAATAAAATTGATCAGAGCAAGGGTTTTGTTGTACTGTGGTGCTGTGTTTTGTCTTTTGAAAGAGTCCTTTGAAGACTCAGCCTGCTATTTCTTGAATTGCTGTTTTCCTTTCCTGATGTTCTTCAGGGAAGAAAAGAAGGTGCTTGGAATGCAGGTAATGCTGCCAAAACTACAGAGTAGGTTTTCACTTTCTGTGTTAAGATAAATATAATAATAGAGAAGGCTGAATTCTGTAGTGCACAAGTAAGAAGCCAAATACTACGAGAATTTCAGGTTGTCCAAAGAACATTGTCAAAACATGGAACAAGGAGCATAAAGGGAAGTGAAGAAGCTACCTCTGCAGGATCTGCAACGAAACCTTTGCAGTATTTTTTAAATCCAGGTTTGTCAGCAGTATATGTTAGAGCTTTACTAGGTGATTCCTCCTGCACATCATTAGTTTCATAGTGTTTGCCTTCCACATAATACAGAGAAGGTTTGCAACAAGCATAGGCTTATTTTTATGGCATATCTACTTTGTACTGAATAATCACGAAGCCCTTCCCATAATATTCTGTCATCTTTGGGTGGGTGAGCACATGTCATGCCTCTGCTACCTGGCAGGTAAGATATTACTGTGTGCTCTGCTTGGATCAAAATTGGAGGTTATTTCAGCTGGTGCAAAATCGAGTTGTTTAGTTCATGGATATCAGTCTTTCATATATGTTTGATCAAGTTGATAATATTTTTTTTTGTACAGGCTGTGAGTTCCTGTAGTGCTGTCCTTCATTTTTTAATTTTTTAATCTCTGATTTGGAAATCACTGGATTGGACATCTGGCTAAAGCAAGGCTTTTGATCACACTGCAAGATTTAAAATCATATTTGCTCAAATTTACTTATAATTGTCTCCTTTAAAATTGCTTGAAATTCTCTTCCTGATAAATATATATTTTCAAAGATCCTGTTGAGGAAGTTAGGTGTTCTTGTATGAATGTGTAATAAAGTTCTTGAGTCACAGTGGAAGTTCGGTGGTTCTCAACTGCAGAAAGTGAAATGCTTTGTCACAGTAATGAAATGAATATAAAAACTTGTAGTAGCAGAACTAAAAATCATTCATTACCTTTTGAGGGTCTGAAGTGGAGAGAGGAAATTGTCCTTGTCTAAGTGAAAGGATATTCAACAATAAAATTCTGTTACTAATAAAATTGTTAACTTATGTGGTGTGGAGTAAAAATTACTCAACTTTCTACATAAAGATAGTACTTCTTATCTTGGTTATGTTTTCTGGTGAGAAAGCTGAAGGACAGTCAATACGTTCAATTACATTGAAAATCTACGTAGGCTCTGAGCACTGACCTTCGTCTGGAAGGCTGTGGATGAAGGGCCACAGGAGGAATTCTCATGAGGGCGCAGGAGCTGAGAGTTTGAGAATCCAGAACAGTATGTTGTACAGAGTGAAAGGAAAGCAGAAAGAAACTAAAAACCAGTGACATAAATGGCGAATGTAGTGGCTAGAGAGCTCTGAAAAGAGGAGAGGAATCCAGCATAAGGAATGAGAGGCATGGCAGGAGGTGTGAACTGTGGAAGAGTAGCTGCCTTCCTGCCAGATGAGGACATGAGGCAGAAAGGGCACTGGCAACTGGCCACTTCCTAAAAGAGAATGTGTGCAGATGACTTTTCCTTCTGACAGTAAACTTGTTCTTTGTGTAACTAAAGGGTACGTTTTTTAACTTTAGGGCTGTGAAAGTGAAGACTTCTAGGTTCTCAGGTCTTTCTCAGACCCCGTTCTGTTTTATTTACTGAAATTAGTTAAACCAGTGTGTATTATTATAGTTTTGGTGTCCTGTCAACAGAAGGCAATCTCTGCCAAAGGTTTGCTGTATCCAACACAATCCACAGACACTTGGATTACAAATTACATATAAATATATAACTATTTTAATGACTCCATGGGAAATATTTTTGTTTGTTTGTTTGTTTTTGCTGTTTGTTTCTGTTTTTTCCTCAGGGGTTTTTTTTTTTTGGTTTTGTTTTGAAGGCCATGGTTATTAAAAGATGAAGTTTTAAATGAACAATGTCTTTGCTCGAAGCTGGGATATTTCTTAGCCACTGTATCAGCGATCCTGCTTGCATGAGCACAGCTGGAATGACTGGAAGATATTCTGTTGAGAGAAAGGATAGAAATTCTTACACTAACTTTGCTAGTGGTGAAAATACACTGCTGTATTCTACTTTTAAAGATATACATTGCTTTTTTTGGAATGGAGAACAAAAATAGACCTGATTTTGCCAGTATCTCACTTACACCAATGAGTGTTTCTTTGCACTTCATCACAGCACAGGACTCACTGGGCAGACGATGATGTGCAGTTCCAGGCACTCCCTGGCAAGATGTTCTTCTTGGGAAGACCGTGTAGTTTCATAACTATATCCTTTTCTGGCAGTGCTATTCTGCACAACAGCCACTGCTTTCCGCTGCTTATTCCAGTCTCTAGAGATCACATCATCAGCTGGTGGCACGGGGTGTGCAGCCGTGTAGTGAACTGGATTGGAAGACTGATTTGCATTAAAAATAACTTTTTAATCTTTTGCTGTGTTATTTTTGGCCTGCTTAGTCGCTTGACCTAAGTCACAGCATGGCTGGATAAACTGAAACAGTGCTGCCACAGTCATACTGACAAAAAGGGGTTAGGATAGGGGAGACAAACACAGATTTAAGACAGCATTGTTTCAGAAGGAAAGGGCTCTGATGTTCCTCACAAGGGTTGAGCTGGCAAGCAGAGTGCACCGAAGGAGTGTTGTGTGCACTGTGTGCGTAGGTTGCTGCAGATGTGAATGTGCCATTAATAGAGAGATCTTAATATGAATTGAAAGGAGCTTGAAGCAGCAAAAATAATCAGACCAGTATTTGTGTATAAATGCATGAAGAGGATTGGCCTGATGTGAGCAACTGGAGGAAGTGAGGATGGCATAGGAAGGTGCAAGTGCAGAAATATGTGGTGTAAGCATCACTGATGACAAGGGGCGTGGTAAATTAATGAAAAATAATTAGAAACTGATCTGGTTAGTTGAGGGGGTTTTTGGTGTTTTTACTGTCAGTGCAATGCGCTGTAGCATCAGAAGGTTTCTGTTTCTGTCAGGAATAGTTTCTCAAAGGAGGTTCAATTTCTTGGAACTCATAAAACTGAGTTGGATAAATACTAGAAAACATACTGTATGAAGTAATTCTCTGTTGGCAGAGAGATGAATGACTGTGATCTGTTATACATTTACATCTCTTAGCAACTGTGACTCAAAGGTGGCAAATGCAGTTTGCCACAACTGTATCTCAGATGGGAAATTCAAGCTGAATGCAGAGTATGCTGTGCAATCCTGTTATTTGCCATACCTACTACCTTTTATCTGCTTGGTTGCTCTTACTCCTTCATATTGCAAGCATTCCTTCACAACAGTCAACTATGAATGAGATGCTGGGCTGTATTCCAGTGAAGCTTGAATTGGCTTCAGAGGTCAGAGTGCTGTAGTTAAGCTATGCTATCTGTTTATAAAGCAATCCTCCTTGTGTAGCCAGAGTTGCTGGTGATTGGAGTATTTTGAGACAGGAATTTTCGACTAGTTTCCTGCACAATGTTGAAAAGGTTTGTAGCCTTTTATAAAAGAGTGGACATAGAAAAGTTGAATCCTGTACTGACCCAGCAATGCAGATTTTCCTTCACTGTGGAGTACTCTGAGTCTTGGTAGTCTAGGACTGTAAATGTCTGGTAGGTCTTGACTGATCTTTGTGTTCAATTGGGACTTACTTTGATTTTCTCTTTTTTTCCCCTGCATTATGTAATCAACGCATTTTTCAAAAAATTGCAACAGTGAGTACTATTAAAAATATATTTCCACGTAATATTGTTATATTTCTAGTCAAGTTTGTTCCTCTCATGTAGTTAATAATATAAATATTAGAGATGAAATTGAAGGGCCAGTTGGAATGATACTTCACCTGCTCGCTAAGAAGCCCAAATCCTGATTTTGGTTGTGCCTGGCTTTAATTATGCTAAATTCCTGGAAGCTACTATTAGACTATTTCATTCCCCAATGGTAAAAGTATCTTGAAACCAAATATCTAATAAGGTTATGTCTTTATTTGAATTGGTACTGGAAAAATTAGATTGCATTTGGTTTCTGGATCAAACTCTTTACTTCCTTCCAGGCACTGAAGAGGACTAGATGGTAGGCTTGCTTTTTAACACATCTGTATTAAATATATGATATGGAGATATGGTTTAAATGTAATTGGTTATGGTTTATGTGTAGCTATGGAATTTGAGAATCATCTGATGATTTTCCCTTTAAACAGACTTTTTTAATGTACCAACATGGTATGCTTGAAGATTTCATCATTTTTAGAGTCCTCCATTTCATCCAGCCTATTTCTTGTCCTTCTTGTGTGTTAGCTAATTCTGACATTTTCCTAATTTGAAGCCTAATCCATGACATGAATTTTAAGTAGTCATGTAATTCTACTGATTGTAACTCAGTGTGAAAGACCTTTTCAGAGTCAACTCTTTGACTCTGTTCTCTCACAATCTTCTACTTTAAAAAGTGGGTATGTATCAGTGGTGCTGTACAAGAACAACCTGTTTTATTCTCCTTGTGATTACTTGTTTCTGGCCTAGCTTGTAAGTATGAGAATGAAAGGAGAAACGTGTTGGACTTGTCCTGACTTTGATAGCTCAACTAGCACAAGTTTTTGTAGTCTCATATATTTTAAATTCCTTCCAATTTCTGTAAAAACTGAAAATGGTAGGGCTTATTACATATTTAAATGATTCTTGTAACAGATAAAACCATGTGAGTTAATTCTGCTACTACTGACTGTCTATCTGAGATTTATTATTGACTCAGTTGCCTTTCTTTGTATTGCCGTGGAGAGGCAGACTCCAATAATAGGATGATGTGGATGAGAAATAATGGTTTATATTAACTGTTAAACAAGATTTGTTCTAATTCTCTTTGGATGCTCTTAGCCATTGCAGGACAGTACACTCTGATATGAGAGTATCAGTCACATGGTTAGGTTAGATTAAGAAACCAGTTATTTTATGCTACTCTTCAGTTCTTACTGTACTGAATTCACGAGCCACATAGACTGCAAAGGATGGCTTGGATGGTAAATCAGTAATCCCATAAGACCCTTCTCTTAGACTGTAGCTCTTTACCCTGCAGTTTGTTTATTTTTACCTTTTGTATCCAAGGATTTTAAAGTAAGCACTGTGGTTTTAATTTCTGTGAGTAATAGCATCAGCCTGCTGAAATGCAAGCATTGTTTACAAAGTTACTTAATCTTGTTATATTTATGTATTCAGTGCTAGTTCTGAATACAGCATATTCCCTAGTATTGTAGTGGTATATTGTGACTAGTCCTGAATACTGTATATGGTTGAGGATATTTTCTGTGCTCATCAAAGAAGCAATTTATGGCACACAGGTTGATAGATAAGTAATTTACATTTAATGTAAAACAGCAATCAGTATTTTGATGTATGTGTGGTATGCCATGCTGTGTGTTTCTGAAGGCTATGTTGATTTACTCAGGAGGATGTGGGTTGCACTTCTGTCAGGCACAAATGAATGTATTTTCTGAGATGTAACTTACAATGTGTCATTAACTGGGCAAATACTTACATATCTTGGAGGGCAGTACTTAAATAACTTAATTTCTTAATTAAACAGTGAATGCAATGAAATTTCAGATCAGCAGGGGTCAAATCCTTCCCCCTGTTCAATGCTCTCTAAACACCATGGCAGATAAAACCATGTTTCAGAAATTTACTTTCTCCTGTGTGAAAGGCTTCTGTTCCTTGTCACAGGTTGCTAAAAGCTACACAATTGCATTCTGCAGCCCTTGGATCTAAAGCACATCCATTTTTTGCAAGGGAAGGCAGATAAACTCTTCCATTTAAGGATTTTTTGATATATATGTATAGGAGCCTACTGTTTGGCTGGGTTGTTATTAAACATGCTAAGGTTTAGTTTTAGTTGTACAGACGGGGAAAAAAGAAACAACCCACCTCTGGAAAACAGCCTTCAATAACCTTTGCTGCCAGAATAGCCCACTAACTAATTGCAAACACATGGAAATATTTATAAAAAGCAGGGCATGGACTCAAAAATGACTGATCTCCTGCTCTGGTTTAGCATATATGAATGACAGCCCTTAGTAACCCTGCTCTCTGTCAAAGCAGGTCTGCTTTATCACGCTATGACAAAGTACAGCTGCTTTGCAGGCAATGGGCACCCCAAAATATTTCAATGAAAATAGCTTATGCTAAGAGGGAAATGATTTTGAAAAAGCAGTTGCCTTGCTAAGAATTAAAAAGGACAGTTTACTTTTGCTTTCTATCAGTGCATTGTCTGTGTTTGGAAATTTGAAGAGAATTCAAAAATCTTGTGTATTTCTGTTATCTCTTCAGTGTTACTTGATGCTGAGCAAGAATAAGTAATGGCTGTAATACAAATGTTGGCCTGTGCACAGCAGGGCCCTGACATCACAGCCTTAAAGCACTGAACACATAGTTCATTTTCTCTTCCCCTGTGAACTGTTCCCCTCCAGAAGGATCATGTTTGTATTAACAGAAGATGGAAAAATAAAAGAAAAAGGCTGTCAAGTTTCTAGTAATTTTCATGTAAGTAGCAGTTTATTCACCGCTTGGTGGCTGGGGGGTTTGTTGCTTGTTTCTTGGTGGTTTTTTTTTGTTTTCTCATGTGAAATGTTGAGCAAAATACAGATGTAGAGTTATTATTCCTTTGCCACAACACTGTTGAAAAGNTTTTAAAATTTTTTTTCTTTTTTTTTTTTTTTTTTTTTTATGTCAAATATATGCTGAGGACTATTTTGATTGGCTTTTGGGAAAATATCATGACTTGTTACCGGTAATTTTTTTCGTAACCAGGTAGTCAGAATTTGGGGTGTTATCATGGGCAGCCATACAGCCCCATGATTGCTTTTGGTGTCTACAGAACCAGTTTTGAAACCTCCAGAGGATTAGAGATTTTGAGACCATTCTTAATGGTATTTGGCATTTGTTCAGCTACCTCTCTCATCACCAGAAAGTACCAAGTTCCTTACACATGCTTAACAGAAAAAAGGGTTTTGAGAGAGAGTTTCAAGCTGTCATTTTAAGTGAGGTTCATTTTATTTTATGCTTGATGAAAAACCTTGTCCATTTGGGCTAAATTTTCTTGCAGTTAAAAGGCAAGTGGTATGTCTCCTGTTTTACAGAAGACGTGAATGTATGCTTTCAATCAGAAATATGAGTGGCCTATGAATCAGCTTGTGTTTTGGGTATTCCTTTCTTCCTTGATGTTATTTTTCATCATGTGTGATGCAGATGAAGAAGCAAAACCCATATTTCATTCAGGTTTGAGATACTGACAGAAGAATGGCATTTAAGAACTTGAGAAGAAGAGAATATAACTGTCTCTTATCTCAGTCCCAGAAATTCTGGCTCTGTACTACCTTTTTTCCTAAGAGTTGGTTGTTAAAGTTTCTCTGTTGTGCGTATGGATTGAGTTCTATCTGACTTCAGGCTGTTACTTCCATTATAATAAAATGGCTTCTGTTTTCAGAGTATGCTACTTATGTTTCTAGAAAGTACCTAATTTTAAAGCAAATCTGACACTGAGGACTTAATTTAATCACAATCTGTGTCGTGTACTTGTTTTTCTTGTAGCGTTTGAAGTAGCACTACAGTATCAGGAGCTTTGGTGTCCCATATACTGCCAAGTCAGTAGTGATAATTTTAATTTCTTTTGTTATATTGTTGATTTTAATTATTAATATTATTTATTATATTAAGTATTTGCTTTATACAACCATGAAGTTCCTCACTGTCTTCAGTGCCTTGGCTTCTGATAAAAGTTTGCATTAAAAGAAAGCTGGAAGTTGCAGCATAACAGACCTTCAGAGCATTTACTGGTGTGCTGGACAATGCAGCATTCAAAAAAACACAATTTACTCTCAATTTACTGAGAGTCTCATAATTTTTCTGTTTATTTTGACTTTTGCTGTTGGATATACAGTGACTAAATAAATCAAGCATATAGGCAGAGAAAGAGAAATAAATGCTCTTTACTCTTTGACCTTGTAAAAGAGACAAAATACTTCATTTATTGGAGGAGAAGCTTGGGACACAAATCAAATCCCAGCACACAGCAGACTAGTTAAGGGAGATGAAAGCATGGTTTCTAGACAAATTGATAAGGGAAAATAACAAACAATAAATTTCATTCCATTAGTGTTTTGAAATTGAATTAATTAAAAATAAATCTGTCTGAAAAGAGCTGACTATTGCATTACACAGAGCAGAACAAGAATTCCTATTTGTTTTCCAGGATGCATATGTTTTCTGTGTTAGAAAAAAGTGATGTGGTGGTTCCTGCTCTATGCATTGGGAATCCCCACTTATATGAGGGTCCTCACCAACCCTGAATGGGAATTATCTTATGCTACTTTAATTTTGGTAGTTTTCAACATCAAAGGTTTTGTTTTTCTTCAGAGTGTTTAAATTATTAAATTATCTAAATTATCTGGTTTTTTCCTACCTTGTGATCCACTTCACTACTATTGATTTACTACTATTAGTTTACTAAAGGTTGTTTCTATAGTAAACACTTTCAACATACATGTAAATGTTGGGCCCTACCTAGCAAGAATTTTTTATCGCATCATCCATAATTTATCATGTTGTTTTCATTTACCACCTGTCTCCCATTATGCCTGTTAAAATTGGCTAATGTTTTTCAGGATTAACTTTCTTAAATGTTAAAGGCATAAGGTTGGATGTGAGAAAGCAGAACATGGAAAATGTCATCAATGTGCAATGTACATACATCTTTCATGTTTATTGTGAATTTTTTTTTCCCTTCCAACTTACGCAATTCATCTAGTTCAGCAAATGTATAACTATTGCAATAAATGAGAAATTTATCCCATAGCAAGGGTCTCTGAGGTACACTGTTACTTGGGAAATAACAGTATTCTCATTATTAAACATTTTTAACATATTTAACATTTTTAAGTTCTGGTTTTAAAAAATATACTACAACTCTTCAGGAGTGAAAGAGATATTTTGTTCGGGAGTGAACTTTCCTGAATCATTTATACTTCATTTAGGGACTTCACATAGAGGAAGAAGAAGGTGTATCAAACATGTGTTGTCATAAAACTGGATCAATGCTTGAAAACATGATCAACTTTCAAATTATTTATTAAGAAAAATACTCTCAAATTCTGATTAATAAAGTTTTTACATATTATTCTATACTCGTAAGTAACATTTGAATTTCAGAATGGGCAGCTGTATTAGCATTGCTTGATATTATTTTTAGCAAATTAAAATAATCAACCAGCCTAAGTCAGTTAAAAACCCCAAGCAGTGAATCAAAACAAAGCAGCCAACAAACAAAAAAAATCCCCCCCCAAAAAATAAAGAAATTCCCTAATTATTGAGCGAAATGAATTTATTTAGGTATGAAAGTCTTAAGAACTGTAACACTATGTTACTGTTGTAACACTGGACACTTAAGAATTCATTGTTGAGAGAGAGAAATTAATATACATTTTTGGTGGCATTCTTGGAAAAAACTCAGACTTCAAGTATGACTGAGGAAACCATGATTTCTTTTTTTTTAAAAAAACGGGCTTTCAAAGACTGGATTCATTTAGTTTGGCAAAAGCTACAAAATTAATATGTATTTAAAAAGCAAAGACTTAAGTGATCACAGCTTTTGGCTCTTACAGAGAAGGAAATGCCTTTAAAAATTCCATATTGCGCCAAAGTTCATTCTCCGCCTCCCCCCCCCTTCCTAGCCCCTGTTTAATGTTGTGTGGAACATCTGTTTGGGGAAAGGAAGGCTAGCAACAGATTTGTTAACCCTTCAGCTCATAGATGTCCATGTTTATTGTGAGTGCATTATTACCTTACCAGACTACTATGTTTTGGGTACTTTTTTCCTACANTCTTCATTTTGGATATAAAGATCTACAGAAACTTTTCTCCATTTCTAAATGACATTTCTGTTAAGAGGTGCCTTGTGCCTGCATTACAAGCATGCTCTAGATATCAGTGAACCTGTAAGGGCAGAGACACTTAGCAAGGAACTGAAAACTGAGGCTGCGACTTTGTTTACAGATACATTTTAGAAGCAGATCATATCCAGTGGATAAGCATGAGGCAACTCTTGAATCTTCTAGGTGGTTTCACAAATTTAGGGGGTGATCTGGATCTGCAGTCTCAATCTGTTTTTCTAAGCCAAGTGTCTTCAGAGTCCTTGCACATTTTCATTTACACAATTGTTTTTAACTCTGGTTCTTTTGTTGAAGACCTGGCTCCAGTATTTCTTATTTCTGATGCCTGGGGATTGGCTGCCTTCCACTGGATGTCCATACTATGTCTTTTGCTGCTGCTCAGAAGGTAAGTCTGAGCTGGCCAGAGCCTCACCTGTCTCAGGCACAGGGTTTTCTTTTTGGTCCCTACAGATATTAGCAACTGAATGCTGCTATTCTCTCCACTCCAGGAACTGAGGTCCTCTCATCAAATATCCCCAGCTTTAGGGGAACAGAGGTGTCTCTGAGGTACTTGAGTCATGAAAGACGTCATTTTCCCAGAAGGCTTTTCTTAAAGCACCTTTTCTTTATTCACCTGAGACAGCTGAAATCCTCACCTACTTGCTGTGTAGTGCTCTAAGTTTCATTTGTTTCAGGTGATTCTGCTGACAGAGTTGTGGAACAGAACTGAAAGTCTTCAATATGAAAATAGAAGCTTTAAATTTTCTTTAACTCAAGGTCACTTTTCCACCCAAGTTCATAGCTACTGTTGATTGACACTGCAATTTAATTAAGTTAATGTTTCTGAGACATAACTAATGAGATAAGGAAAAGGAGATGGATAAATGGCATGAAAACTCTTGTCTTTCTTCATATTAAACCTGCCTTTGGCTTGTGAAGAACATTTCTAATGTATATTTGAGTTGGATTTCTGAAAAAGCCTAGTAGAGTAAAAGTAAGCTGGTTTGTTTCTTTAGCTTCACAGAGGTAATGTAGCACAAGATTCGTAGTATTTTGTTAGGTATTTAGAAAACAGATGAGCAAAAGTGTGCTTTAATTCTCATTAAAAATACAAAATAATGGAATTAATATTTAATAGCAATGTTCCTGTTTAGCCAGGTCGATACTTATAAGAATCTATTTATCTAATAAATGATGAGATCTTTTCAGAAGGATCTGTAATAAATGTTGTAAAATTGTTAAACAGTTAAAACACATTCAACCAACAAAACTCTCTCTCTGTTTCTCTCTGTTTATTGAAATTTCTTGAGGTGATAAGTGTTAGAGATTACAAAGCTTGTAACTACCACATATCTGTGCTAAAGACAGCATTCAAGAATTTTGAAAAAGCTTTGCTTGGAATATAGAAACATAAATCAAAGGTATAAATAAGAGCAAAACCAGGACCACTGTTGAATACAGAATCTCCAAGAAACTTGGTTTAGCATCAATTTGAGCCAATAAATCCATATTACGTGTCATCATTAGATCCTCCAGCTTTTATTTCTGAATACAGGTGCAGATGCAGTGCATAATTTTACAATTGGAAATAAAAGCCCTGTGGTAAGATTCCCTTATTCTCAATGATCAGCAGTTGTGAAAAGGGAGTTCAGGGGGGCTGACTTGTTTTGAAAGGCTAGCCTTTAGCTTCTGCAGTGTTTACCAAGGGTCAAGTTTTCATTTTTATGTCTTAAAAATATTCCTTTTAAATAAAGAGAAAATAAGTCTGCTTAACCAGATACTCTGAAATTTGTATTAAATACAGTGAACTGAGTGTATTTAAAGTGAGTTCTAGACAGGTCTTCTGGATTGCTATGGTATGTTATGTTTGAATGATGGAAGATAGATAGTGTGTGTGTGTTGTTGGATCCTGTATTTACCATTTTGTTACATAGTGATCATTCTTTGCCTTTTCTTTTCTTCCTCAGAACTGTCCCTGCTTGGTTAGTGCAATTATAATTATATTGTTGCTACTGCATAATTACAGTGCCTCAGGGTTTCTATGCTTAGAATTTACATGCTTGCTGAAACACTGAAAATTGAAGTGCAGTGGTTCACTGACTGTTGGACCAGTGTTACATCAGTTGTGGACCCTGTCGACACGTTAAGTCATGTGTAGTGGTCACTGCAAGA
>VXBQ01011927.1:75860-114109 GCA_013400175.1 Phainopepla nitens | reverse complement strand
TGGTAGAATGTGTCACAGACATTTCTATTTCAGCTCAAGCGTCACCTGATGCTTTTTTTTAATGTGAAGATGGTGGAAGAATGCGCACTGCCTCAAATGCAGGCATGTAACCACAATAAACTGGCTTTAGCTGTATGTATCTGAGCTACATAGGTTCTGGGATTAAGCAGATACTGCTATCACTTCTCATTTGTGTTAAACAAACATAGCTGTATTTCTGAACTGAGTGTGTAGGGTTTATTCCATTTGTACCCAGCTGGAGGTTACTTTAACATTTCCATCTGCTTTTGGATGTTGCAGGATCCGTGTTCCCAGACACTTCTGCTCTTTGCCTCCTTTTTACAGTCCAACAGAAGACCATTTCCATTGTTCTATGCTAGATACTGGAGATAAAGGATCCATCTCTGGGTACCAGAAAAGAAAGCTCTTCTCACTTGCACCTGACTCCAATCAGTTGTAGCTATGTTCACTCATACAGTTTTAGGTCAGATGCTATGTCACCACTTCTCAGTGCTGTGACTGTTATGGTTTTTCCAGGAAAGACTGGGCTAACCTCTTCCATGGCAAGCTGACTAGGTTTCCAACTCATTGCAATACATTCCTGTCAGCCTCTGGAACCCCAAGGTGCACGTAGCCACCAAGCATGATACTGAAGGTGAGTAGGAGAGTGCGGCTCCTATGTTCCCTAAAGTTATTGCTGTATGAACTTTAGTAAGCCAGAGTTTCCTGACTTAGACCTTTCACCTGCTCAGCCTTGAGTCTGAGGAGGGCCAATGCTTAGGTCTCTGTAAAGGAAGATGAAGGGAAAGATCATTATGAGTGGAAAGAAGGCTTGGGGACAGGGGAAAACGTGAACAGGCAGAGTTCACCGAGAGCATCACTCAGGGCTTTGTTACACTCTCTTGTTCCTGCATCCTATGCCCCAGAATGCCAGTTCTATTGCTGAGCCATCTCCTGCCCTAGTGGAGGTTAATGCCTGGTACTGTGCAGTGTCTGCAAAATGCCTAGTGCTGGGAGCAACCAGAGCTCCTTTGAGATTAGCTCAGTTCATTAGAGCATGGTGGTAACAATGCCGAGGTCACAGACTCCATCCGTGTGGGAGCCATTGACTTAAGAGCTGGACTCAGTGATCCTGGTGGGTCCCTTCCAACTTGGACTATTCTGTGGTTATTGTTGTTCTGTGATTTTTAGGAAGTACTTGGGTCTCATGGTGGTGCAGAGAGGAAAAAGCTTAGAAAGCAAAAAAAGAGAAGAACTTTTACTGCTGTCGTACTGCCTTTATCTTTGGTACAGTTTAATGTGTCCTCGGTTTCCTCTTCTGCTGATCCTGTAAACAAATAGCTGGAAGACAGGGGTGGCCACCCAATGGCCACCAGAATATCTACAGGGCCGCTGGTACATGAGGAGGTCGTGGATACAAATGTCTTTATAACAGTACACCCTTATCCTTCTTGCTACATTTTTACTACCTAATATGGTATCAGAGCTCATGCAACTGGAGCTAATTATATCAGCATAGCCAAACAGGATCAGCTTCATACCTTTCAGGTAGCTCGTTCTGGTTTGTGAGCAAATTAGGTATTATAAGTTGTTTGCTTTTCCCTGATAACTTAGAGTTGTTAAAATCTATTCACATATGATTGTAATAAGCAATTATATATGACATATACCTGTATCTACGGCTCAAAAACATATCTAGAGAGTACATCTGCAGTAAAAGCTTTGGTGTTTTTTACTCTGCTTTGCCAGGTGGCTGTCTGAATGGACTTTCTTCATTTGAATAGAAATAACTTTATCTTAAGAAGAAAATTTTCAGTGGAATTCTAAATAAACTGTGTGATATCACATGCTATCACAGATCAAAACTATGAGGAAAACCTCTTGTTAAATAAGTGCCAATAGACAGTACAACAGAAAAATATGTTCAAATTTTATGCCAATCAGTATTAACATAGAAGTGAATCTTGGCAGAGGAAAGGTTGATTGAATTGGCAAAGTAGCTGGGATAAAGTTAATACCTTTATCTTAGTACTGTGGTTTTGGTCAAGAACACCTACATGGTACCGCAGCATGCCATTTCCGTTCTTAGGCAACTTACATTTTGCTTAAGTGATGTAACTGCCTGGTTAAAATATAGACCTTCAGACTGGGATCAGGTATGCATCAAATTAACTGAGCCAGTGATACGGATTTTTAGGTAATTACCAAGCTGGCTAAGCTAGTTCTGCTTCTGCTGATAAGCACAGCTGTAATAGTTTGTTAGATGTTTATATAGGAGGAAAAAAAACCCCAAACCAAAAAGGAAACATTAGTCTGCCTTTATTTTACATTAAATTGTTCTCTTAACATATTTTTTAACATTAATGAATATCAAACTCTTTGAATCCAAGTGCCAGCTAGGCACCTGGCCCATACCATCAATTTGAAGTGTTCTGACTTCATCTGGACAACTTGACTGCTGCAGAAAGCACCTCCTTGTAGCCTAAACAGGCCATGTCAACTCTCTGCTCGTTTCTCTTAGGGAAACAGAAGATGAATTTCTAACATAAATTACTTAATTGAAAGCAATTTGATGAAGTTTTCTCACTATACAATCTATGTAGTTATGGAGGTGTTGTTTTATATCAAAGCAGTTATTATGCTCCCACCCGAGGACTTTAAAGCGAATGAATTCTGTGGCCTCAGATGGAGTAGGTAGGCTAATGCCTCTCTTGTCACTTTTACTGATGTACTTCAGTTTTGGGGAAATTCCCTCTATCGTCTCCCCTGTGCACCATGCCTTCCTGTTTAAAGATGAAGTGAAAATACTTTTTTTTTTTACCATGAGAAGGGGAACAAATTTGTCTTAAACTAGAAGTGAGCTCTTTTTATTTATTTTTTTAAGTTGAGATAATGGAGAGGGTGGTGCTAACTAGGAAATTGCACTGTCAGCTCCATGCTGCCATATTTTATTAAAAGAAGAAAATGAAGTCTTGTGCCCTTCCGTTTCCAAGCAGTGTAACTCATTCCCTTTTCCTCCAGGTTCTAGGTAATGAAAAAATTTAATTTTAGGATGGAAAAAATTTAAGATAAGTACTTCTGACCATAATTGAAGTGGGAAAATCAGAAAACTGTTACTTTCATGTTCTTTTAATTTTGTTTTGATTTATTTTTGTTAGAGTAATATTTGTTGTCTTTGGTAATTAAAACAGTTTAAGGGTTTATGGGTTTGTTACTAGTATCCCTTTTTTCTGACGGGGCAAGCATTTCATCAGTAGTGTGGTTTAATATGCATTTATTATGTTTTCTCATTTCCCAAGATTTAAACAATGTTAATGTAAGAATTTATTATCCATGGTTGTGCTATTTCTGTATAAAACAAGTGTTGGAAAAAAGCACAGTAAAATAAAATCTCTTTAGCGTTCATGTGGAAGAGAAAACTACTTTCCTAAAAATATGTTTTTAATTAGAAACATATTGACTTAATAAATACAGTTTTATCTGTAGTAGTGAATTGAACTGATTGTTTCTCGTTACCATAGACTTTGAGATTTTATGTCTGGATCTCAGCTGCTCACCTCATTTTTATTCATGGATTGTAAGACAAAAATAAGGTTTCCTGGCTTCTTAAATCCCAGCTGGTTTTTCAGCTTTGAATGAAGTAGTTGAAATTTGGAATGAAGCAAAGACTCACAATGCACCTGTGGAATAGTCTGTTTCTGTCAAAAACTGGTTTAGTATTTCAGCTTATTTTAGCTCCAGTTCCTTTGTCTTTGTCTTCTGTTCCTTCTGTTTTTTCTTGAACACTTTAAATGCTACTGAATATTTTTGTAGCTTAAATTAATTGTTTTTAGTAGGTTACTGCTTTGCATAGAATATGATATTTTAATATTTAAATATAAATAGCATGTTCGAAAAGAAAATGTTTTTAAATAAATATCTGAAAAGCAGCTGTTAAAAAAGACAACAGTCTACCCTGCCCAGACTCCTCAGAGATCTGAGAGTGTAATTTTGTAGAAAATAAAGTCAATAGAAAGGAATGATAGATTTTTCTACTTCAGTAAACATATTTTTGCTCATCACTTTGAAAGGAGACAGATGTAGGGGGAATATAGTTTTATTCTGTCAAAATGCCATTTATACATGAGAATTGTTTTGAATGAAAGATAAAATAGATGTTCTAGTTGAGATTATTTTGTAAAGGACTCCTGCTATAGCAAAGTTTCACTTTAAAGAATGGAGCAGTAAAATATACCATGTTTTTGCTTCACAAGCATGTTTAAAATAGACAAATTTCATCAAGGAGTATGTGATCTTGGCCTTATGTACAAATAAACAAGCTTTGCCATATACTGCAGGTGGTACTGTTTCCCTGCCAAACATTTAGGGAGCTTACCATTGCAAGGCAGGTCTTGTTCCAAATACCATGCAGAGCTCTTACCTCTTACAAGTGAGACACGGGTTTTAGTGTTAGGCATCTTTACAGCCTGTTAGAACAGAAAGACAGGATCGTTTTCTTCTGCAAAATAATTCCAGTTGCATGTAATCTTTCTTCCTCCCTTCACAGTATATTTATGAAAGTATTTTTCTCCTTTGATCCAGAGTATAGAAAACTCTTTCAAGATCTACACTGCTAGGTAAGGGCTTTGTATGGTTATGACTTCTATCACATAATTTTTCTTTTAAACTTAGTGCTTACGTAGAGGCAAGCCGGAAAATTGAGTGTTTCTAGAAGGCTGTCTGACAATCAAGGCAATGTCATATTTTCCAGCAAGAATACCGTATCTATGTCATGTGTGATTTAACCAGCAGTTTCTGCATGAAGAACAGTGTTCACTTTGTTTATTGGAAGATTACTGAAAATCCTATAATTTATCACTAGTCCATCAGAAACAAGCTTTGGCTGATTTAGTGCCTCATTTGGAATTGAAATGTACATATTTTATCTTAAATGTTGATTGTTCTGTTTCAAGTCCTACATTCTAGCTTTGTGTAGAATACAAATAACTTTGGTATATGTTTTTGTAAAATGACAGACCATATTAATGAAAGAAGATGCTTTGAGGCACGCTGCTATGAGTTTAAAATATACTGTTTACTTATTATAAAGTTGTTTTTCAAAAGAAAATAACTAGAGTGAAAGGTTATTATAATGAATTATGAATTTCTGTAGTCCTTTTTCACACACAAATGAGCATGTGTAACTATAGAGGTCTGGGCTGGTTGATTTAAAAAGAGAAAATGCCTGTTTCTTACATCAGTCACAACTCTTTCCTTATGTAAAGTGGTTAGTATAGGCTGCTAAGGATTAAAGCCATTCAAAGTTTCTGCTTCCTTAAAACTCTTTTGTCTTCCTTGCTCTCTGGTTGCACTTTGGTTACATGGTATGAGCAAGACAATTAAGAATTGTGTCTACCTGACTGTTTTATCTAAAACAGTGCTTTCATTCTTTGTAACAGCAGAAGCTCCATTATTCTGATTGAGGAACAACTGGCTTGTGTAGGTCTCATGAATTTGTAGATTACAGCTGAAACCCTGCTTGAAACTGAGGCAGATACATAAACAAGCATTTTGACTTGAGTGTAATTTCTTCTATGTGCAGATTACATTTCTTTATGACAAAGGCTGAGAGATCAGATAAAAGCTATATGTGGTTTCCCCATTCCCTGATTCTGGTTCAGTTACTGCCAGTCGGTTCTCAGGAAGAGTGGCTGGGAAAGCTTTGGGTTGGCTTGTGTTACCTCACATGTGCTACCAGGAGGTGGAATGACTTTATAGAATTAGCAAGCTGTTCTTTCAGAAAGAGGAGTTAATGACATGACTCAGTCTGGCACTTAATGGCGCTTTACAGCAGCAACAAATGAGTTTCAGTTAGTAGCTTTTCACAGATATTAAGAAATTGAAAAGCTCCCGGAAGAGGATTAACCATTCAACCTTTAGATGTTTAATAGTTGAAAAGTATTTTACCTGAACATCTCTCATTCTCATCTATAAATTAAGCTGTTAGTGTATTCCTCTAGAAGCCCTCTCACTAACCAGTGTTAGTGTTCATGCAGATTCAATCTTCTCAGCCTGGGATTAAAAATAAAACAATGTCCACTTCAAATTATGAATGTCTTTGTGCAAAGAAGTTCTGCAAACATGTCCTATGTTTTATCCATCAAGAGCTTTCTATTTGTGACTCCAAATTATATTTGAAATGCCACAGCTTATTTTTCCCCTTAACCCTTGGTTTCGTATATTTTCTAAAATATTTTCCAAGACTTGGGTTACTGTTTAGCCTTCATGTCTCTTGATATATGTGAAATGGAGACTCAGGTGGTATGGTTAAAGCAGCTTATGTTATACTAGGCCTGTGAGTAGGTGTTCTGCTTAGAAGTCTGTTTACTAGCTGGCTTCCTGTTTTTTCCTGATGGGACTTCTTTTCCTTCTTCCCATATATCACTACATCTAATCTGTTCTTCTAGAGTCTTGCAGTCCCTCCATCCTGCTTGTCTTTTAATTCATCTCCATGTGGACTTCCTCCTCTTTGCTCTGTTTGGTTTGCCAGAGTGAAGTTTCAGTACATGCTGCTGGACAAGGAATGTGGCTACTCAGCCAGATGTGGACCATGCATGTATGCCTTTCCTCACTCAGCAGCCAAGCTCCACTATCCCATCAGATTTTCCTGCTTTGTGATCCTTTGGCTGAACACCACATTCTGCCTCTCAGTGGAGAGAGGCAGAGTTTTAACTTTGCCACCCACATGTGTTGTAGGTCTGATATGTGTGTGTTGACTTAATGAAGCAGCAAGTGACAGGAATAAATGAGATACCTTTAAATACCACGGATGATTTTTGGTATAGTTTGCATCTGGTTTTACTGTCTTTGCTCATATTAAATGTTTTGACAGGGAGGCTGAAGTAACACGCGTCTGCCATCCCACCAAACTCAAAACCCACACAGCTCTGAGAAATGCACTGTGCTTTGTACCTTGAGGAGCCATTGTTCCAGAGAGAGAGCAAATTGGAAAAGAGTATTTTGCAGTGATCAGTGCTATTGACGTCGTCAGCCTCTAGAACAAAAATGATTGCAGGGCTACCCGGAGCTGGGGAACAGGGGTGCCACCATCAACTCCCAATGCAAAACTTCTTGTACTTTCTTCTTCTTCTTCTTTCTGGCCCGAAGATCAGCTAAGCCACAGATGCCATCTCTGCCTTGGTTGGGTTACGCAGGTCCCCATCCCCATCTCCCCTCCTCCCCCCTTCTCCACACCTGCTTTCCTGAGCTTCCGCAGAAACAGACGTGTTGTCCCAGGGGCAGGTTCTGTGTTTACGTGAGTTAAGAGTGCGAGTCTGATGTCTTGGCTCATTAAAGGAAATGGAAATCCCATCTCACCAAGGTCATAAACACTCACCTTTGTGCACGGTACATGGTCACTTCCAGTGTTTTATCATGAAACCCTTAACTTCTTGTTAAGCGCATGTAAGGTCTGAAATGTGGAATCCAGAATGCTGTTTTATTAATTTTTTGAGCTAGTTTTCAGAAAATTACTCAAATTTCTACACTGTTGCATATCTTTTAAAATGTGCACGCTTAAATGATACTGGAGGAATGGGACTGCAGAGAAAAGAACCTCTGAATTAATATTTACTGTGTGCATATTTATGCACATGCAGGCTATTCCTACCTGTTAATCCTCTCTTTGCAATATAATACAGACTAGCTTTTATTCACACATTTTTCAGGTTTCCAATTGCCGACAAATAATGATCAATTCTCTTGATGCTGTCAATTTTGAAAGGAAACATGGACTGAAAATGTTGGAGATAAGAGATGTAAGAGTTTCTGCTTCTGTCGACTCTTGAACCATCAAGATCAAAAGGCTCCCTATTTGAAAAGCGTCACCCATTTCTATTTTTGAAGGTCTGCAGAACACCAGTCTCAGTTTTAAGTTCAGTTTGCAGATTGTTTAGTGTGTAGGTAATAACTCTTCCGTAACACATCTCCAGAGCTGTTTATACATGAACAAAGTTACACGTTTCTAAAAATGAAAGGAGACTTGAAAATATAGCAGTGTGTGTTTATAGATTTAAAAATATTAAATCCTAGCAATCAAAAAACATGTCAGCAGATGTGAGAAATACATTCTTTGCTTGCAAAAACTATTGCAAAAGATTTTATGGAAAAATATTTTAGACTTATGATTGCACAATTTTAGTTCTACTTATTTTGTTGAGGAATCTTGATTTCCTTCAGACACATAAAATGCACAGCCCATCTCTGCACAAATGCACAATTCCTAAAACAACCCAGTTACTGTTTAAACAGCTAGTATAAATAATGAACCACTCCATTACCAAGAATATAAATAAATGTAGACAAGTAAGGGTTCTCTAGAGCTGAAAGTTTAGGTTGTGCAAAAACTTCGACAGCTGTAATTTGTAGGTCCTTGTAGACTGAAGGGTGTGAGTGATGTAAACTCTAGAAGGCTGACATTTAATGTATGTCTATTTTGTCATTTTGCCAAAAGGCAGGACTTGACTGTTATGTTTCTTTTGCTGTGTACAAATTTTGAATAGGGCAACATCTGGCAGAAAAAAATCCACAAAATGCCTTAAGCTTTGCAGTGGTGTAAACAGAGCCCAAAGTTCTACTGCTTGATGAGTAACAAGTCAACATCTTGGAGAAGTCTGGTCATAAACATCTTTTCCCTGGATAAAATACGAAGAAAAAAATATTATCTGAAATTTATTTCTTGACATGTTAACATTTAAAATTAATTTAATTCTAAAACCTAGCTGAGTCAGACCTGTGCATCTAATTAAATCATAATATAACAGGTTTATTGTTTCTTATGCTTTGAAAATTGAGGGATGTAAGACCTTTGGATCTGAGCCTTTAAGACCCCATATCTAAGGAAATAAATGGAAGCAGCTCAGTTCTGTCCTCTGCCCTAAAATAATCACATTCCTACCTGTTACCCAAGGGAAGCACAGTGGAAAATGGCTTAACCACACCCTAGAATTTGTTTGATTTTAGTGAGAACAAAACATGCTATGTCAGTAAGTTTAAATATTTTTCACTATGGTTAATGTAAGTCCTTTGGCTTAAATTGGTGAAGTGAAAACATGAGAAAAATCAAGAACTTTCCTTGGGTGGGAGGAAAAAGGCAGAAAGAGGGGGAGGAAAAGTGGGAAAGATGGATGGAAAGGGAGAGAGGGCTGACTGACCATGAGCCTACCAAGGCGAAATGTATCCTTACCCCTGGGAGTTTTGTAAATGCACAGAGAATGGTCCAGTTTTTATGGCTGCTGTCCAGAATATTTACAAAAACACAGATGTCTATAGAATTATAGAATCATTAAGCTTAGAAGAGACCGTCAAAATCAAGTCTGACCCATGACTGTGCACTACCTTGTCAAGTACACCATGGCACTGGGTGCCATGTCCAGTCATTTCCTGAACACCTCCAGGGATATTGACTCAGCCACCTTCCTGAGCAACACATTCCAATAGTTTGACAATCCCCAGAAAGTGAAGAAATTTTTCCAGATGTCTAACCTCAAGCTCCCTTGGTGCAGTTTGAGGCTATGTTGTCTTGTTCTGTTCTACCTTGCCTTGGAGAAGAGGCTGACCATCACCTGGCTACAGCCTCCTTTACTGTTGGTTAATCTGAAAATGGCCACAAAAACAATCGTGAACTACGAAGGTGCTGTGCTATGTTACTGAGAAAAGGTCCAGAATTAAAGGAGACTTGTGACAGGTGGTCACAAAGCTGATCTTCTCTTACAGTGGGAGGGACTTTTGGTCCTCCAGTACTTGTCTTGTGTACTGTGGTCTCAAGAGTTGTGGGAAGAAATATTGCCAGTGAAAACTGAGGCAGAAAATCTGTTGAGTTACTTTAGCCTTCTCTTCCTTCATTGTTACCAGTTTGTCAGGCTTGCTTATCAGGGTTGAAGAAGGGCAGAGGTAATATGCTTTCTCTGACCTTCCTTTTCTGGCTCACATGCTTGTAGAAACCCCTCTTTTTATTCTGTGCATCGCTTGCCAAGTTCAGCTCCAGCTTTAACTTGGTCATCCTGACTCCGTCTTTATGCAACTGGGCTACCTCCCTATACTCTTCCCCATACACCTGCCCATGCTTCGATTGCCTGTGCAATTAGTTCCTGCCCTTTAGTTTGACCAGCAGTGGCTCTCCTACTCAGTCATGCCAGTCTCTTGCCTTCCTGGCTTGATTTCTTACATCTGGGTATCGAGAGGTCTTGCCTTCTATAGAAGACATACGTAAAGATTTATCAGCTCTCTTCTGCTCCCTTGTTCCGGAGGGCAGTTCCTCAGGGGTCCTATTGACTGTCTCCTTGAAAAGCTGGAAGTTTGCTTTCTTAAAGTTTAGGGTACCGTCTTTATTCTTTGTCTGATCTTTGCCATATCTCTCAGGCCTGCAAACTCCAACAGTGCGTGATCACTGCAGCCCAGACTGCTTGCTTTGCGGCTTTCCCAGTGAATGTCGGGGTGGTTGAAGTCTCCTTGCAGGACAAGAGTCTTCGAGCATAATGCTTCCGATAACCTGAGCAGGAAGGCTTCATCCACCAAGTGCCCTGGATGAGGCAGCCTATAGTAGACACTATCCACAAGGTTCCTTTTGTTGCCTTACACTCTGATTCTTATCTCCAAGCTTCCAGCCTGCTCATGGCTGTCCTTCTGAGATGGCTCTTCACACTCAATCCAGCTCCTGACGTTGAGAGCAAGCCCTCCAGCCCTCCTACCTCTCCCGTCCCTGCTGAGCAGCCTGTAACCATTGATAGCTGCATGCAGGAGCCATGCATGGCATTCATCCCGCCAAGCTGCACTGATGGCAAATAGGTGATAGCTTTTGAGCACCACAGTGGCTTCTAACTCATCTTTTTGTTGCTCATGCTTCATGTATTGGTGTAGAGACTCTTCAGCAGGGCCATTGGCCATGTCAGCTTTGCAGAGAAACAGCCCTTAATTTTTTGGAGATATTTCGCTGATGTCAAAAGCCACAACATTTTGGTGGTGACATCAGTCATGGAGTCATATATTAACAGACCAGGGCCATCTGTCTCTTCAGTGTTGTTTGTTTCTCCCACTGCTGGAACACGAAGGCTTTATCTTACTTTATTCTGTGTTAAGCATTACATCACCTAAGCATTTACTTTTGGAAGTTTAGTCACTGGAATGTGAGAAAGCTATGGTATTTTAATCATACTTGAATTCTGTAATAAAAGATTTTGCTGAATATACCTCATTAGACACCCTTGCAGTGAACTGAAATAGCTGGATCTTTTGATAACCTGATTGATACAATGAGTGTGGTTGATGTGCTAGCGTGTTGAGGTTGGTGTTGAGTGCCATATTCATTATTTGGAAAGCAAAGTGCATATGAAACCGTCTGGTTATTGGTTTGCTTGTTGCAGTTGAGCTGGAGTTCTGTTAATAACATTGTTACAAATCTCTTTTGAAAAATAAATTTAAAAGATAGGAATTAGAATGTAATAAATCAGAATGTGCTGTAACCTTTTTTTATTAACTAGAGCAGCAAGGGGCTGTTGCTCATGTCAAATTTCTCCATGAATTGTAAGTCTACTAATAATTACCGTTTTATGACTTGGGCCAATAAGGTCACTTAAAATCTGTTTAAAAGCCTTGTTATGGTAACATAATACTGTATATATGCTACTTCATTTGTGTATGAAGTAATTTCACAAAGTCCTGCCAAGCCAAATGCTTGAAAGTTTGTGGCAGCCTTTGTCTCATGGTAATTAGTGGGTGGGAAAGTGGATTATGGTAAATTAATTTAGTGCTTCTGTGACTACCAAAAGTTGAGTGGCAGTGCTGTGGCCAGGATATGTGTTCTTCAAAGCTGAATTTCACAGTCTATGAATGTTCTTCTTTTAATTGTCCTTCATTGTAATTTAATTTTACTTCTGCCATTGTGCAGACCTTTTCCAGGAAACCCGGAAAAGTGTTTCATGACAATTAAGGACTTCATCTGTTATTGTTCTTTTCTCAAACTCCTATTTAGCAGTTGTAAGCATGCAAGAATTGCAGTGCCAGATACTCAGTTCTAACTTCTTTTCCAATTTCTGCATGAGGTGTGAAATTTTGATTCTTTCACAGGTTTTTCAGGGAAGGTTGTGGTTTTGTTGTGTACTTATTTTCATGAAGAAGAAGAGAAGAATAGGAGGAAGAAACATATATGTGTAATACAGTCTATTTTATTTCTTCTATATGGATGATAATTTTTTTCATTTATTATATTTACGTTGCCATGTTAAGTTTACGTGTTCAAGTTTACCACTGTGTTAGAGAGGTGAATATGAGGAGAAAATGGAGTTAGTTTACCTTGTGTTGTAAATAAGATTTCCTTCAGTTTGGTTAGCATTTAGTAGTATTCAAGATAGTTAGGTTTATAAATATATATAGAATTTTCCATTTTGAATAATAAATTAATTCACCATTTTTTTTCCTAGTAGGAGAAAATACAAATAATATATAATATTCATATTTTGTATACTGATTCATTGAATCAGCATACAAAATGAAAAGAAACATTTTTAGAAAATGTTTTAGGTATTGCTTTATTATCCTGCAAAGAATCTTAATAGGCTCTTCTAATTATATTTTTCTTCTGTACAGTGACACTAACAAAATGTCTCTGCTGTATTGCATAGTCAGTAGATACCTATGGACAGCCAAGTAACTGAGCAGAGCACTTAATAACCCATTATCTCTACAGTGCTTACTTTTATCAAATGAGAGGGGTTGGTTAGATATTTCAGATTAATATATACAAAGCAGAATATAGAGACAGAGCAGAGCAAAACAGACTAGCCAAGAATGACAAGGTTGAGGATAATATATCAATCATTCGGCTTTTTGGGTCATAGTAGTTTTAAATATTTGAGAATCTATTCCAAGAATAATACAGAGTTCTTTGTTTTGTTTTAGATCTTTGACCAGATCTTAGCTACATTCATAGAGCTGAGCTGTAAATCACCCAGTCTCTTTCAAGTTGTCCGCTTTGTATAAAGTCTGAGAGGCAGTAGGTAGTGGACATAGTAGAGGATCTTCAGAAGCTTTTTTGTAGTGTATTTTTAATTTCATATCTGCTAGTGCAGCACATGCAAATAACCACTCCAAACTTTTCAAAGATGCTTTTTTTCAGTGCCACAGCAGATAGCTAATGGTTAGGTTGTGGTTAGCATTTCACTTCCTGCTTTGAACAAAATTTCCTAAATGTTTTCCCAAAGCATGAGAACATGCATGTATACCAGGAAAAATAACCTTCCATACAATTAGTTAACACAGTAACTGCTACCTAATGCAGGTACTCAGCTAAGATTTAAAATTTTATCTGTAGCTGAATTTTTTATAGGAATATGTATATTCTCACAAATCATGGAGTGAGGAAGAGATACTAGATGTTCACTAGGAAAAAAAATGCTGTCAGTAGCAAACATTTTTAAAAGATAAGCGCTGAGAAATTAATGCCTGATAATGCTAGAGAACAAAAAGCTTTGTTTTCATTATGTAATAAAGATTCCTTGACTTAGGTACCATGACAGATCACTCTGACTACTTAAATGATGGCATCTCTGTGTCTGCTAGCAAAGATAGCTAGTGGTTGCTAATTTTTATGGTAGTCTTTTGTCATGTAAAGGTTATTTACCATAAATGAAACTGAGCCCCCAGGCAACAATTAGATAAGTATTTCTATTGCTGTGACCCTTTGCCAGGTTAAACTCGGGCAACTGCGCTTATTTCATGTCAGGTAGTCTTATACTTTTGATAGAAAACAACTGTTCAACTTGTATTAATTTTGACTTGTGTGCGCAGCAAAATGGTCAGATGAATAAGAAGAAATGCACTCTCTTTTCAAGTCATCTTGCCTGCCAACTGTCTTGGGCCATTGTGAGTTTTCTCTCCTCCATCCTGCTTGACTGGGCATGCCACTGTCACTCCTACAGCCTGGCTCCTTCCAGTCTTTGCTGACCCCTCACTTGTCCATGGTGAGCTCAAAATGCTATCTTCTTCATCTGTGGCAGTTCCCTTTCTGAATCTGCTGCTGTGCCAAATACCACAGATCACAGCCTGCACAGGAGTGCAGAACAAGCTGGTAATTATCTGATGGGCTCTGTAGCAGCCAGACCTGGGAAATTCACATAGCACAGAAAAAGTGGTTTTTCCTGCATATGCTAGGAAGGATGGAAATATTTGATTCTGCTTCTTTTTTAAACCAGAGGAAACCCGCTTAGTATTTGACTAAATATCCAATATTGAGAATAAAGAAGAGCATTTGCCCTTAAGAAGTTGCCTGTTAAGACAGCAGTTTTCTGTCTTTACGCTGCACATTAAGTGCCAGCTATGCAAATGTTACTTGCATATGCATCACACAAAATGGGACACTTCACTGAAGCTTCATTATCAACAAATTCTCAGGTTCCTACAAGTACCTAAAATCATGTAATTTCTTAATATTACTTGGCTGCTTTGATTGTTGTGCAGTCAGATATATTCTGCTTCTAGCAGCTTTTCCTTCTTACTAGAGTTAGCATTGTGGCTAAGGAGTGGTAGGAATTAGGACCATAATATTTGGCAGTTGCATGCAGTTGCTGTTGTTTTCTGCACTTCAGGGGTGGATCCAACCAATTTTCCAGTGGTAACTGCTGCTGCTTCCACACAGCTTGTTCTTCTCCCATCTGTGATCATGTCTGCATGATCAGACGTGTGAGCTTTTTGTTGCATTTATTCAAAATTAGAGGCTATGACTTCAAGTGAGAGCATTTCTGAAAACATATCTAGTAGAATCTCAGCTGTGGTTGTATGTGACTTTCTGACAGGTTTGGTTCAATGTGTAAGTAAGAATTCAAGGTCATGGCACTGGGCCATGAGTCAACCTTGCAATGTAAAATTGCTTCTCACTTGCCTGTCGTGAAAACAGGTGTTTTACAGACACAATATTTTTCATGACATAGAAGCAAGACTGGCCATATAATGAACAAAAACCTATGTGAGTCCCGCTGTCAGGTCCCACAGGAAGGTGGCAAAGATTGTAGTTTGCAAAATAAGAGTTCATTCATGTAAGATTCAGAGCTCTTTGATGGAGAAGATAAAACTTTGAAAGTGCACTGCACTTGTACCAAGTGTTCCTTTCAGAACATTAAAATTGACAGCGTGGCAGCCTTGAATGTTGTGGCTGAAACAAAATACTAATACAATGGTAAAATCTTGTGACCTGTTACAGTTATTAAACTGGGTAATGAACAATGATAGTGGGAGCCCCAGAAATTCCTTCCTGGTATAGGGAAATACCAGTTGGGTGGAAATTGCTTCATGCTTTGAGCTTGCTTGCTAATGGGTGCGTGCCTGGGCTCCCTGCGCTGCAAGGTTAACGAAGCTTTTCGATGCTTTGTTTTCAGGCAGGCACAGCAGAAGGGGGTTCTTGTGCATCCTTATGACCATGTTGGCTATTGTCAATGGGACTCTGACCACGTTTTCATTTAGTTCTTCCACTGTCCACTCACTGAAAACAAGTGTGTTACCCACATCTGGAAACATTCTGAACACACTGTTTTTCACCTCAGGGCTCTACTCTTGTTTTATTATTTCTCTTGAGAAGAACATAAGCAAATAATATGCCATCTCTTTTTGTCCAGAAGACTGTTGCTTAGCTCTGTTAATTAAATAATAAAGAGGAACCATGTCAAAGTCCATGTAAGCATGTGAGCTTTTTTGCCCCCTCTGTAGAAGAAAAGGTAGTAAAAGCCGTAAGAGAAATGGGAGTTTCTTTCAGAGCAGACAAATATTATGACTTAACTCTGTGCATTCAGTTGTAATCTTAGAAGTCAAACAGATGCAGTAGGAAGAAGATATTTCTAATGTAGACTGGACAAAAAATGTCGGCAGAAATAATCTGGGGTTTAGATATCTACTCTCAAATGAAGAGATAAAAATATTACTTAAACTTTACTATTAGTCTTATTTAAATGGATAACCCCATACTGGGGAAAGTAGAAAAGCCTACTAAACAAATGAATAACATACCTGAAAACTTCCAGTTAGAATAATTGGTTTGCATTTTTCAATGGCTAGAGTGTAGATCAGGTGTTAGTTTCTTCTAGATCCTGGCACACTTATCTTTTCCCTCCCTATTCTATTCATAGAGGCAAGTATTCACATGCACGTGGATGTGATGTGTGCACACACACTAATATTTAGACACAAGAATATTTGGTCTGGTCAAAAGTGCTGGGAGTGCTCACTTGTAACCTGCCTGGCCACACCAACTGTACATCAACTTTCTCACTTCCTCCATGGCCATCAGAGCTGTACTCTTCACTGGGGGGGGAAGAGTTAATATTTTCTGTGTATACAGACCATAGCTAATTACTCATTATAAAAAGAACTTCCAGTGGAAAATGATGAATTTTAAACTCTTGAGCTAAAACCCAAAATACTTTCTGATAAAGAGAAATTTGCCCTCTCTAACAATTGAATCTGGTATATTTAACTTACTTTTTTTACTGGTCAAGATCAAAACCAATAGTAAGAAGTAAACTTTACTCATGATCTGCTCCTTTTCTTTGAACACAGTATTTAAGGTTAATTTTAGCAGTGTAGTCTTGTAAAATTCCATTCTACTCTGACTTAGGGCAGACAAATCCCAAGTACTTAGATAAAGCTTCAGATAGCCAGTATAGTATTCTGTCTTCCTGAGTCTTTAAAAAATAATTATGATTTTGTGGTAGGAAAGACCATGAAAATCTATTTGTGGTAGTTGGTGGTAGAAAAGAGTATGACCATCTATTTAATGATTTTATTGAAGGATGAATAATGCTCTAGCATTGGCTCACTTGCCAGCCTTGGTTTCTTAAGGTATTGATAACCCAAATGTCCTGCTTAGGTGCCCGGTTTCTCAAATTAGTATCAGCTCCTAGTGTTTGGGAATTAACTATTCTTTGGTTTTCACTGTATCCTTTTGGTCAGGGAGATGTTTGTAATACTTACCATATACAATACAGAAAGTGCTCTGATTAATGTGAGCAGGCTATTTACTCTCACTGTTTTCCAGAGAGGAGAGTGGCTAGCTGTAACCTCCCTACCATAAAAGACTGGTCCTGCGATTCCTCCTTTTGAAATACGATTACAGAATGAAAACTAACAACCCATAGGAAGTTTTTTTGCAATTATGACAGTTCTTCTGCTTTTGTCAACCCAGTCAGAATAATTATTGGAACAGATACTCTACTGTATTCTGTTACACTTGGTTGTGATCTGTGCTATTTTTATTTTCTGTCTTAGGCCGAGGGAGATTATCATTGTTGTTGTGTTTCAAATACAGGAGGGCTTTTAAGAGGGTGCTTAGAAATAAACCCATTTTTAAGTGTTTTTCTGACTTGGGATGTTTTCCTGAATTGAAGTGTTAAATATTTCAGCCTAAGGCTGCAAACAGGACTGGCATTTTTGAATTCTACTCCTTTTTCTTTTTCTTTCAGAAAAAAAAAAAAAGCACTGTGAAAATAATTGTTTATCCCAGTTGATGGAGTGTTATACTCATAAATCATGATTATTTTCAACCTTTTGGTTGAGATTATTTTGTTTTCACAGCCAGAAGCAGTAAAATAATCAATCATGTAATAATGCCATGGATAATTATCATGTTGCTTGGTGTTCTTTGAGCTACTGCAGGTGTGTTCAGAGTCTCTACTGGTTGTGTTTAAACTGTGAATTTACAACTAAGGTGGTGAAGAGCTTTGGAATGTACCCACAATTGCTTCACTTTTTTTTTTCCTTTTTTATTTTTTCTTTTTTTTTCCTCCCAAAGCATAAGGCACTAGCAAAAAATACCACTCATTATGAAATCCATAGTTACTTTTGGGGTTTTCTTCTGTGATTCATAGCTTTTATATGCTCTCTGGTGTATTGTTTCTGACTGTGTAGCATACAATTGTACAGAAAAGTTATGTTTGTGATAGCTAATTGACTTAGTTACATTTCTGCTAAGTTAGAAACTACATTGAAATCCTTTTGTGTCTTAAAAAACCTCAGATATTTTTCACTGTAAATGCCGTGGAGTTAATTCTTATTTATTAAACACTCAGAATTGTTTTATTATTTTAATTTGTTTCCAAATAGTGCTTTATGTTTTGCTTTTCTTGCAAAACTAGGGTTCTGGGAGACTCTGGAGTTTCTCTGTCACAGATTTGTCTGAAATTCTGTGGTGAGTTGTAATGATATAAATCACAACAGTCTTCCAAAAAACTCTCTTCTTTCTTTTCTCTGTCCTAGTTTCTTGCTTCCATGCTGCTCCCTTCTTCGTGCTGACTGAAACACTCATGCAGCTGCACTGGGAACCACATCAGGGAGCTAACCTTTTCCCCTCTCAGCCTCTGGGCTACTGAGGCACAAAAGATTAAGGGATATTTACTGCAGACATGAGATTCAGGTGCCCACATGCTTTTGAAAATCCTGGTAGACATCTGTCTGCATCTTTTGGCATCAAATTATTTTCTAATCTGGCCTAAGGTGACTTGGCCAGGACTTTGCAGGAAGCACTAAGAATTGAAAGTAGGATTTGGATATTCCTTCATCATGTAGGCTGTGTTCTGTTAAATGTTCTCCACTTTGCAGTGTAAAATAAGAGGACCTGGACTTTATTGTAACTTTATGAGAATGTTTTGGATGTGAATTAATAGAATAATTTGTAATCCAAAGTTTTAACATCTTCAAAACTTAGTTGCACACTGAAAATGTTGACTTGAAATGAGTATTTTCTTTTCCATGGGTCCTGTTAGTTTCACTGTAAAGTTTTGACAGCTGTAAATGAAGCTTCTGCTATGACTGAAATTTGAAAAAAATCTCTATCTCTGTTTTGTCTCACTAGCACTTCTGAGCTCTCATTTTAAAGTGGCAAATAGGAGCTGCAGGAGGAAGAATCGAAGTTATTTAATAGCTAAGCTCTATGATGAAAGTTGTTCAATGAAAGGATAAAGATTGACAGTACAATTAAAAATGCAGCATTGTAGTTAATGTAAAATATGCTTTAACAGTATGAGGTGTTGAAATAAATCAAGGTATTCACTGAAGTCTGCGTTTGAATCTCTGTTAATAATATTTTAAATGACTTATCTGATTTCTTTCTTCTCACACTGACTTCATGGTTCTTGCTAAGGTGCCTGGCTGATGACTAAGAAGATAAACTGCATCTTCAGTATGCTTTTTTTCTGTTTTGAGGGTTCGTTGCAGCTCTGTATGAAAATCAAGAATCATTCCTTCTCTATAGTTCTGTGCTGATGACCAGCTGATCTTTTTTACTGTGTTTTAGAGTAGTTTGATAGTTGGTTAATAAGGATTATTTAATTAAATGAAGAAGTTCCTACAAGATTATTTATAAAGGTTTTTTCATCATGCGCTTCATAGCAAGTGTTCTGAAACAGACTACTGGTCTGTCTTGGATCAATCTGTGAACAAACATTCACAGCAACAGAGATTAAAGCAATATGAAGATTCCTTCTTTCTGCATTTAAGTGACAAAACACAAAACTTTGAATCTCTCTTAACATGTGTTTGAGAAATGAGTCTTCATTGTGCTGAATGAAGGTGATTTAACTTCTGTCCTTTTTAAAAATTTTATTTAAAATTGATATATTTTCCAGCCAAATAATGATACTCTTTTTATTGCTACAGATCATAAACCTTGTGTCTGCCTTTGTCCTGTAGTGTAATTCCCACATTTTGCAATAGAATGTTTTTCCTCATACTTACTGAAATGAAAACATTTCAGTATAGCTATTAGGTAAAATAGAAAAAAAAATCTATCAAGGGGAAAATCCATGCTAATGAAACAAGATGTTTGCTTTAACAAGGAATGCTTATGAATTGTGGGAATGTATTCTGTATAACTCAACCCTGGCTCTTTTAAAAGGTTTCTGTATTATATACCAGCTTTCTGAAGGTTCTGTGACTTCTAGGCTGGTATTGCTTTTACTTTAAATATACTTTTTTAATGTTATTTTGATATTATAACAGAGCAGGCTTAGAAGAGCTTACTCCCTTTCTAATGGTCTCGTGGTGAGAACTTTTTATTACTATGAATTTAGCTGAAAGTAATACTGGAGAATTTTGGATGGCCAAAGCATACATTTAATTAGTTAACATGCCAACCTATGAACAATATGCTTTGCGAGTTGATATGCAGCTAAGAAGTGACTCTTTTGCAGGCTTCACCATGGTCTTAGTGGAGCAACTGCAAAAGAAAGTGAAGGTTATTTCCCCCACCTTCAGCTATTTTTATGTGAAGCTGCAGCAGTTTAGCAACGTGTGCTGTGAAGGTTCTAATCTGCCATCACTATGAAAGGGGTGCACTGATTTTATGCTACAAACTGCGTCTTTTGTAGCCTATTCACCACCCTTTACAGGTCTGCCAAGCCCACTCTGCAATTGGTTGCCAGGGGCTGCAGATGTTGGAAAAGAGAAATTTCAATGAAAGGCCCTGATTCAGCAACCCAAACAGCCTGCCTCCCCCAGCCAAAGTAATCAGATTGGCAGCTGAATCAAAGGGTACAGTGGGCCCTTTGTTTGGGAGCTCCAGAGGCTAGTAATTGACAGAAGGTCAACAAAGTTTTATGAAGAAAAGAACAGAATATTAGACGGTATTAGGCTGAAGAGAGAGAGTTTGGGAATTTTATGTTATTGGAAGAAATTTAGAACCTGAGTAAAGGGTTACAGCCGCAGGAAGCAAAGGTTGCATACTGGTGTTTAAATCTAAAATAGCTACAGAACCCGGATTATTGATGAGTGGAAGAAACTTCGGAACAAAATCTGCAGTTTCGCTAATTGTAGACCTCTGCAAGTTTTAGTGTTGAAGGATTTATTTGTAAGCTTTGGGATTTAAAATACAGTGGTAGAGGGATGGTTCATTTGTAGAATCACAAGACTGGAAAAGATCTTAAGAAGTCCTGTTTCACCTGGGAGAAGAAGTGTCTGTTACCTGTACATATGTCGTATGAATTAGACAGTTGCCAAATCTGCCACATGGGAAAATTTCATCCACTGAGACCTGTGCGTTTGAGTACTTGTTCTCAGTCCATAGCTAATGTTCTTCAGACCAAATAGGCATGGTAATCATTATGTTTTTGTTTTTCTTAGTCATGTTTTGTAGACTATCTTCATGGTGCTAGTCATTGTATTTTCATTTTACTCTCATCCGTCTTGAAATGGAATATAGGAAATTGGAGAAAGTAGTCTGGAGCCTTACTAGCTTTGAGTAAGTGGGGAAGATTACTGCTTTTTATGTGTTCTATGTGAAGTCTGCCTTGTTTGCAGTACCTAGCAATTGTTAACTTGCATCCGATTATAATCAGTGTCAGCCAAGTCAACGTTGGCTTCTATTTTAGTTATTACTCATCTCTCTGCTTTATTGTAAATGCTTAAAAATAACTTCTTTGCTCCATTATTTTTCCAGGAATTGAAGTTAAGCTGATAGCTCTATAATTCTCTGGCACTCCTTTTTTTACCCTTTTTAATAAATAATAGGAAATGTTTGTGCAGTTTCTCATCTTTTAAGATCTCGTCTGTGCTGTGCAAATAATGAAAGGCAGTTAATAACATTGCATGGTATTGCATCAGCCAGCCCTTAACTGCTCTAAATCAGTCAGGCCCACTCTGGTTGAAGATACCTGGGTACTGTTTTTCTGTGTGAGGCTGAGGCCTTGGCTTGCTCCTGGTATCAATTATGGTAACCCCCTCCTTGTGACCAGCTTTTTGATGAAGATTAATGTATTGTTTTGATGTCTGCTTATGGCCATGAGCATTTTGGAATCTGTTTATTGCACTTATCTCTCAAGTAATGAATGATCTGCAAAGTCATAAGCATTTCAGAGGAAAAAATTCAGCTCTTCTGTGATGTGGTGTATGCCCATGTGAGTTAACACTGTGATCAACTGGGCAGCTTGGTTTTCAAAAGTGTAAAAGAGCCTTCCTGTCTCAATAATCCTGGATATTTGCTCCTGTATTTTGTTGGTCATTGGTGCATAAAACAGAGCAGTGGTCCTGCCTGTGTTGGATCTTGTAAGTAAGAAAGTTGTCCTCATATTTTCAGGAGCAGTGAAATTAAAAAATAAGTGATAATTATTTATATACAAGTGGGAGAAGAATTTTCTATGTCGCCTGTTTTCTTGCTAGAGTTCACTATGGAAATCAAAGGAACTGAATGCATTTTTTGCATCAAAAATACGGAGTATTATATTTATTTTAAATATATGTTTTCTTTTAGAGTGGGATTGTCCATAAGTTGAAATGGCTTGCTTTATTGCCTTGAAAAGTTAAGAAATCATTTTTGCTTGGGTGAGCAGTTTAAAAGAGTTACTGTTTACAGCATCTGCATTTTACTTACTGTGTGTTCCCTTAAAAGAGGGTTAAATTGTCCCATGCTGGCCATTGGCATTCAGGCTAAGTCCTGGTTCTTTTGAAGTCTTGTCTAGTCATGCAGTGTGCAAGGAGGATAGGGCACTCATGATCTCTTCTACTGCCCACTCCCACTGCAAATGTAAATTAAAGAAGTAGATCTTCAGAAATAAACTGTGGTACACTTAATGTCTGTGGAGAGAACATATGCTAGGGAAAAGTGTGAGAATAACCGTACAGGAACAGATGAGAGATCTGTGCAGTGCTGTCTTGGTTCTGATGGCAAGGAAATGATGAAGTAAAAGTGTAAGAAGAGATCTAAGTTCATAGTACTCCTCTGCACTGGGTATTTACCCACCCTCCATCCATTTTTAACTCAGAGACTTGGATGCCCACACAGGATTTCTGTGAGATGGGTCTCATTGAATTTGTCCGGTCTCACCTGTAGGTCATGTGAATTCTGCGCTCAGTCTAATTACATCTCCTCTTGAGAAAACTTCACCTTGCTTTATATTTGTTTTGACATTGATTGTTGCTGTTGTTTCACCAAGAGAGTCCATCCACTCTGTAGACTCATGACTCTATAGAGCCTTACAGTCATTGAACTCAGCCATCTCCTTGTCAGAGCGACAAAGCCTAGCAGCAGTACAAAACCTGGTTTATGAGTAAATACTCTCACTTCTCCAAAACTCTTCCATCTTTTCTGTACCCTTTTTGAAGTGAGAGAGCCTCAGTGAGAGCATACTTACTGACAGAGTGAGTTAGTAAGGTCACATGTAAGGTTCAATTATTGAGCATTTATTTTCTTAGCAGTTTTTAATGACAGCTGTGTAGTGGATTGCTGCTGTTCTTTCAGTTTTGTGTTTTGCAAGTCTACCTCTTGTAGCGTTGCATGACAATGCTGTATTTGTTATAGATATAAAAAAAGATGTGTCTGTCTGGTATCTTTGTGACATCTCAAATCAGTTTAATGAACAATTATGTTTTTCCTAGTACTAGTTTTTCACTGATGAAAATTGACAGTGAAAGTTGGGCACCTTAAATTACTTCATGGATTTTTTTTTTCCCCTTCAGAGAGTGGAACAGTACATGAATATTCTTCTAGGAAGAGATACTGAAAGCAGGAAGAAAAAAGCAAAAAAAAAAAAAAGAAAGAAAGAAAAAAAACCCTTCTGAAAGTATTGATTAAACTAAGTGAGAAAAAGGACTTAAAAATCAGGAGTAGACAGTAGCATAGTTGTGTAGGCATCTTCAAACAAGAATAAGACTGCAGAAGGCTGGTGATGAGACATGATCACGGTGCATGGATACTATAGTGAGGAAAATTAGAAAAAAATGAAAGAAATTGTTAGCTGTTTAGGTAAATACCATAGATTCACTCCGAGCAAGAAAAGCATACTATATTATTCATGCAAAATCAGAAAGCTCTGAAAATAATATTCAAGAGGAATACACAGCTCTTTCCTTTAAGTTCTTGTCTTCAGAATTTTTAAATTCTGTTTAGTGCAAGAGAAAAAGATTTTATTTTGTTATAGTGCATTGCTGGTTGTCTTCATAGTGTTAAAAATTTAATTTTTCAAATTGATAAAAACTTTCTTGTGTTTTAAGTTGTGGTAGCGAAACTTTACGATTAAAGCTTGGAATTTGTTATAAATTTGGTTGAAGTGGAATTTTTCAGATTACGGGAAATATACGTGGTTTTTTTCATAAAAGCAAGTTTAAGTGACAAATCTGATTTGTATTTATGTTTTGCAAAGTATGCAAAGGATTTTAATTTTAACTTTGCGTACTTCTGGAGATTTTGATGATAGGTGGCATCTGTGGTTTGCAATTGTTCTCTGGTCAAGCACATCTGAACATTAATTTTTTTTCCAGACAGAAGCGTATCAAGTACAAGAGTGAATCACATGAAACTATTATTGGATTTTTTTCAAAAAAGCAAATGCTTTTATTTCTTTCCACCTTTGTTCTGAGAAATTTAAAAAAAATTAAGATATATGGGTCTGGGAAGGAGAGATGAGAGAGGAAAACATTTCTGTGCTCATTTATCTGAACTTCTAATGTCTTTTTCTTTTGTGAATCCCATGAGATTATGAAGAAATGGAAACAACTATTTTAAAGTTGAAGATATGATATTAAACCAAAAGTGCCACTCAGATCTCAGGCAGTCTGGGGTCTGGATAGCTGACTGTTAAGAAATCAAGTGTCTTTAAGAATGAGTTTGTAGTAATGTTCCATCCTGTGAATGCTGGTGGATTATGATCATCAGAATAAGATAAGAGCAGGTTCTTGTGGACTAAAAAGCTGGTTGGTTTTTCCTACTCTGCCTTCTGCTCTGACTGTCTCATCTTAAATTTGTCTTCCTTGTGGCCAGTAAATGCTTCTGCCCCTTCCAGACCTCTTGTGTGTCACAGAGAAGGTCAAACAAGGGCAAGGGATAAAGGTGAATTTGTCTTGTATCTTGTCTTACATCTTGTGATGTATCTCTGCTGAGATTTGACAGAATATGCCTGTCATGAATTTGCCACTTTGCACTGAATCAAATCAAAACAAAGTAAAGCTTCTGTATAGCTTAAAGTCACTCACTGAGTCCTGTACCATGCCTGCAGGGGTATGAACACACACTGTGTTGGGATTTGCAGTGGCAAAGGTCGGCAATAGCCAGCTTGGCTGCCCATCTACATTTCTCCATCCAGTCTGCAGGTGAAGTGCTGAGAGTGGCAGAAGATGGAGGATGTCTGCCCAAGTTTTAGCTGTTCTGAATCAAAAGAGTGTGTTAGCAAGGGTACAAACCATCTTCACCATCCCTCTAATTGTGGTGTCTGAGAATGAGCACACAAATCAAGTGGAATCTGTACTATTGCCAGGCAAAGAACCTCAGGTAATGGGACATAAAGGGAGAGATGAAGTAGTGGCAAGGTGATAGTACTGTGACAAAAGAATACTTTCAGACCCAGCCTGTTGCAGAGAATGTCTCTGATTTCTGTGTTTTACCTGGTAAAGTTAAATGCAGGTTAGCTGAATCTGTTCTCAAATAATGGATGAAAGAATAAACAAAACAAAACAAAAAAAGAGTCTCAATTATTTTCCTCATTCATAATATGCTGTAAGATAGGGATGAGGTTACTTGTATTTTACTTGCATTCAGAGTGTTAATGTAGTTTGAAAAAAGGATAATGGGGACAAAAGGAAGAGGCAGAGTCTTTTCTCTGGCTTCATTTCACCCAAAACAATATCGTGAGCACCCCTAACAGATCTACAATAAATCCCAGATCTTTCACTTTAGATCTTGATGACCTTAGATTTACATATCTTGGTGATATGCTAAGGATGTAAGGAATTTGGATGACTAAATATAATTTAGAAAATATAAAAAGAAGATAGGTGGTGTCATTTTAGAAGTTGTTTTAGTTAAAGCACATCTATACTGTTATCTGAGTTAGAAGTTCAGTTCTGTTCCTTACCTAAGATTTTTCTAAGGGAGAGCAAACAGGTCAGCTTCTGATTTATAATCACTGGAGTTTTGCAAGACCTGCGAATACAAAGGAACTTCAAAGTACTATCTGCAGTGTGCTAACTTGTGCTGATATATTAGACACTAAAAAAGGAGCACATACAGAATATGTCTGTCCATTTCCTCACACTTTGAAATCCTTGGAAAACAGCTATTATAGTTTCATTTCTAAAGATATCTTTTATGGATGAGGCTGAGAATAGGATAAGAAAGTCGGTAGTGATGATTCTGACCTCTGGAGATAGAATCTGAATTACCATAATGTAAGTTTAAAAGCAAGTTTATGCCATTGTTTAACTGAGACTGTCAGTAAAGCTCAGGTACTGCTTAATTTGCTAAGCCAGCATTGATTCCAGGAAATTCTTTGCAAAAATGTGTGTATTTTATTCTGCTAAGAACTGGAATGTAGTTTTTAATGCTTTCCATTTTGCGCAACACCAAGTAATCCACAAAGTAGTTATTGTAGCATTTTCTAATCCGTAGTGGATAAACTGACCTTGTTGGTATGTGTTTCCTGGGTGCTGTGTTTCCCATGTGCTACTCTGGAGGCAGAATGTGGACTGAGAGAGTTTGCTGAGCTCACTGTTACAATGCTGTTTATCAGAAAGATTAGCTCATCACCTCAATTCAACAAAATCTTTTTTTTTCTTTGCAGGTGAAATGGAAATTCCAGATTCAAATGACCCCTTAGGTCACGTGGATGGACTTGAGAGACCAATTCCAACACCTAAAGGTAAAATGAATTGTAATTTCATCACCTTGCTTAAGTATAAACGTTCTTCAGAAAGGACCAGCAAAATCCTGTTATTGTATGTTCCCTATATTTGTCAATTAATACAGGAAGGCGTGAATTAGCACTTCTGATTCCAGACAGAGATAGCAAGGTTAAAGGAGTCTACAAAAATTAATTTTGAAGCATGTTGAGTCCCCCCACATGGAGGGGTTAGATGCTTGATCCATACAGTTTTGTACAGTGACACACTTAGCATCTCTAGGTAAATGTTAAGGATTGGTGACTTCAGTTTGAGGTAAGGAAATCTAGCTAATTACAACACAGGAATACTTACTTTTTATGTAGCTCTAAGCATTAATGCTTTAGTTTTGCAAACTGACTGTAGGGTCAGAATTTCTAGTTATTTATTAGTTAACAGAAATTTTATGACATTTTACCACTTAAAACTATAGATTCAAATGCTATTCTTGGATCTGAAGATGCACATATTTACTGCAAATTGTGCTTCCAATTGCAATGTGGTGCAACTTACCTTCTAAAGCAGGACATACTATTCTAGCTGAAGAACCTTATTTTCTCAGTTGTGTACTGAATTTATCTTTTTTATGGATGCATTACTGCAGTAATGTCAACTCTTATGCTGAGGAAAAGTGTCAGATAATAATGTCAGCTTCATTAATGAGCACACGTTGGAGTCTACGGAGCTCTGTGGTATTGAACAGGTGCTCTTGTAACTTGTCTTTCAGAGGGACATGAGTTTTGAGGGTACTTTGGGTTATAGCCCCTCTTCTCATCTCATCATATCCAATGTTATCTAATCCTTATTTTCCTTCTGAATACTAGTTAGATTTCTTACTTTAACTGTGCATATTAGGAATTCTTTCATGGAATCTTCCTCTAAATTTTGTCTGTAAGTCAGTAAGAAAACCATGTGTTTCTGTTTGCATATATGTAACCACCCTGCAACTGATTATCAGCATGGGACCAAGTTCCTCCTACTTGGAAAGAAGACCTGGTATACTCCATTTCTCAACTCTTTGCCTCTTTCTGAAAGTGCTGAAATATTTTAGAAGTTTAGAATTTGCCATCTATTCTGAGAATAAATTTTAGTAGTAGTCATTCCTGTCAGTAGTACTGTATTACTGCCAGTTCTTTCATTCACACTGAAGTACACACTACTTTTGATGGAAAAGTAAAATGTTTAATATCGAACTGCATGTGATAGGTTTTTTTCAGTGGGACCTGGCAAGCTGGTCCCACTTTTCTCTTTTGTTATGTCTGCCCTTTTAAGGACATAAAAGAGGGGTTTTTTTCATGTGGCAGTGCTTGGTTAAATTCCTGCTGAAAAAGGAGTTCCAGTTATTTCCTTCTTTTGCAGAGCCACAGGCAATACCTGTCTGAGGAAGTAATTCATCACATCTCAAACATTTCTACACCATAAGAATTGTGTATTTCCTTCAGAAAAAAAAAAAAATGAAGAAAAAAGGGAGCCCCATGTTCTTAAATTATTGACTCATACCGAATCAGTTGTTAGTTTGCAGCATGCCTCGTTTGGAAAAGGCCTCATTTTGCTCCCTTTTTTTTTTTTTTTTTTTAAATGTGGGTACAAAATTTTCCATACAAGCAAAACTAATTAGAGTGTTAGCCCATGTGTTTCTGTGTCATAGTAAGGTATCAGGTTTTGTTACAAAAAGACACTGGACGGTTCTATTTCAAAGTCTGGTTGTACTCTTTAGACCATCAGAAACAGCCTTCCATCACATCAACCTTCTTCCTTCTTTCAGAAATCTTTAGTTATTCTGATTTGCTTGTAACCTCCCATTTTTTAAATTTTTCTTATTTTAGAATAGACCAAAAGAGGTGTGGAGATAACTGGCTTCAATAATACTCAAATTAAAAGCCACTTTAGAAGTACCAAGTGTATTAGTCATCCTCTTCTCTAGAATCTTCCAGAAGTCCTGAAAAATGATTATTTCTCCAAAGACAAAACTGGTTTAAGCAAGGAATTATTAATAATGTGCATTTACAAAAATGTTGCAAGTCTCTTCCTACAAGTGAAGCTAGCCTTCTGATAGTTGATAAGGAAGGACAGTAGCTTGGCTAGGCCTTTAAGGAGAATTTATTTTCCCTTGTTTCCTTTAAATGAGCACCAAAATTACTAAAAAGCACTCTCTGTCAGCAATGTTTCACTGAAAACCAGTGCAGAGCAGTGAGAATTTGCTGTAGAAGAACTTAGGTCTGCTTTGGAATAGAAATAAAACATTCGAGCACAATTCTCCTCTCAATCCAGTCAGTTTTTACAAAGATGATAGTTTCCCCAGTCTTACTTTCAAGTAAGCCTTGCTTGGTGTCTTTTTCTTTTGCACAGATGCTCTAACATAATCTCACTGAGTCCTAAAAACCCACTGATTTCAGAGGAGAGGACAATGTGCACATTGTGTCAGTGTTTCAAGGCTAAATCTGCTTCATTCCTGGAGTGGCAGTTGTTCATTCCTTGTTCCTTAAGGATATTTCAAGAGAATGTGATCCAAATCAACTTACTCGACATGTTTCATGATGGATTTTTATACATTGAGATAAAGAAATAGGATGAAGGATGAGATGCAAATTGGATTAAATTAGGCTGTAAAGATATAATTTCATCTGGAAATACTATGTGGCGATATATAATAATGTAGTTTCCTTAACTACTCATGTATATTTTGGGAGACCTGCCAACATCCCTCCCATTTTCTAACCTGGCTCAAATAAACTGTAAATCACTCATCTTTGTATTGGGATTAAATAAAACAGAGGGTGAAGAACTGGGGAGACTGGGGAGTTTTTTTTATTTAGGAAAATGTTCTGTGCAAGAAATCGTGGATCTTAGGCTTCAGTCTACTCTCCTTAGTAGTATGACGTTTCTCAGTTTATTTAGAGTTCTGATTTACTTGTGGAAGGAGTCACTTTACTTGACTCTCACCACCTGCCAAGATGCTGTGGTGTCATTCATGTCCCCTAAACTCATGTACTTACAGCAATGTTGTTATGCACACCTCTAGAAAGACATTATTTGAATTTCAGCAACTTTCACATACATTTTCTCTTATTACAGTCTTTAGTTCTTTTATAAGGCCAGGAAACTCTCAATCTCTTGGATATTCTTTATAGATTACCTGTCAATTTTGTGAACACTTCATGCTTAGTACTGTGTTCATAACACAGCAAATTTTGGAACAGTGGTGTCTTCCTCAGCATTGCATAAGCTAAAGTATACATCCTAGGTGAGAAATTATGTCTTACTGTGGGAAAATGTGACTTTGCTTATGGTGGAAATATCAGTAGTTTAATTACTCAAAATATTGTCCCCAAATCCTTTTGTTCTGGATATAAGTTTATATTGGCCTCAAAAGGCCAGGGCAGAAATTTGCCATTTGAAAGAGTTGTGGTGAGAAAGATCATGATATTTTTATTTATACCTAAGAAAAGAATATTATTTAAAGACAAAAATGAAAAAAAAATCTGGGAAGGCATTAAAAAAAGAAAAAGCAAGACAGCATAGAGAAAAAAAATCCCACATTGCTTTTTACACAAATCATAACATACATATTTTGACAGGGGTTTTGAACACTGGAAATTTTTATTCCATGAATCTGAAAATGTCTAAATTTATGCAGTTATGCAGAAAAAAACCTATTTGTCCTTTTTTTTTAAAACAACTGATTTTAAATTCTGAGTATCTCAAGTAAAGACTCTTGTAAACTGTGTTGTGCACTGTAATACCAAATGGATGGCTTTATGGACTTTATTGACTCTTGTATAAAGTTATTTAAATAAATATATGTGTCTTATAGAGAAATAATTATTCTAACAAGTGATAAAACATACATGCAATTATAACCCTTGGTCTGAAAACACTGTTGTATCTTCAGGTATCTAGCAATTTATGAATCATATTTTCCTTTCTTTTTCTCAAAAATTGGATATTCAGTGTTTTTATTCCTTGTGCAATGCAGAAAGAAAGGTGAATCAACTTGGCTAGGATGATTATCTCAGAAGACCGTTATCTCAGGAATACAGAAAGATGTGAATCTCAGTGTGGTGTCACTGACATTTCGTCTATGTATAAATTGTCAAATCACATCTTGCTCTGCCTTCTGCTTTTGGAAAATGAGGGTGATGTTTTCATCACATCTCATGAGACTTTGGTATTCATAAATGATTTGGAAGCTCTGAGATAAGAAGATTTAAAAAAAATTTTTACTAAGTGCTGTTCATGCTTGACATATTGAAGCTCATTTTAAAATTGCGAATGCATATTTTTTTTTTTAATCACATAATAAAAATAATTAAAAGCAATAAAAATGAATGGGAACTAAAACTTGAATTGAAAACAATTAAACCAGAATTCATATGATCTAAAATAACTAAGGAGGTTTAAAATATTTTTTTTAGAATGAACTTCAAAATCATGGCCAAGATCTTAAAATAACAAAAGCAGAGCAATCATTTTATATTGTGTTTATGCCAAGAATAACACATATGGTTTGAGCCAATAACTTGGACATGTAAGTGCCAGAATAATGTAAATAAAACTAAGAAATACAATATGCATGTGAGGTCTTAGTGATAGTTGCACCCTTCAGATTTTTAGTTAGTATCTATTCTTGTGCATATCTTGACAATGATTTGACATACACTGGAAAAGCTTAGTTTTATCTTCTTGCCAAAACATAAATAATAGACCTGTCATCTTGATTTGATGTAGGATTCTGTTTGATATATTTATATCAAATTTATTCAATTTAAAATATGAAGTACTGGCAACCCAACAAAGGTTTTCCAAATATGAAAGAGTTTTGCTGGAACTCATGTCAATCATTTCCCTAAGCTATGTTATTCATAGAGTACATAGAATGTGATAGAAAAATATAATACATAGATTAAGTTGCATTGTCCTCTCATAGCTTCTTGACAGAACAGTTTTTAATCTGTTCAAGCAAAATAAATACTAGTATTGGTTGTAGACTATGTTAGAAACCATAATGAAAGAGAAATTTAATTTACAGCATTGTTGCCTACAGCAAATGCAGAAATATCTACCAGATAGATTTTCCTTTTGACATAGTTGAACCATGCCAAAGATCACTGAAGGCAAAGGAAGCATTTTCCTTCATTTCAATGACCCTTGGAAACAAGCCAGAGTATAAAAAACAGTATATAATGGTACTAATTTCATAACACAGGAAATTTCTGGACATTATACTTGTATTTAAAAAGAAAATTCTATTTGTTATCCATCTCCCAAATAAAATATAATTCTTTATAATAGGACATTTACAATAGGACATTTAGAAGTTTGGCAATATGTAACAGGCACAAAATATTTTAGAGAGAGTATTTATTCTCTGTTTTAAAATTATATTAGTATTAAAACAGATTAACCATTCTGGTCCAGTTTTAAAAATTCAACTTGACTGATATTTAACAAAAATACAGGATACAAGTTAAATACAAGTTCAGGCATTTTCACGTTTCATTTTCCTTCATACCTGTCCCAATTAAGATTTACTAAGACAGAAGAGTATCTGCATTGGAAAAAAAATTGCTTTGCACATTGTTGAGGTCCTAATTTGTCCTGGGAAAATGTATTTTTTTCCCCCAAGCATTCCATCAAACAAGCATCTACACTGCGTTTGTGGTGTGACGTACATTACCAAAAAAGTAACTGCTGATTATCACCACAGAAATTAAATAAAGAAAACATTCTTTCGAGCATGGTTGGTTAAATTTTCCACTTTGTTTGAAAGAATTGCAATTATGGGTTATCTAAAGTGGACACCAAATAACAGAGCAGCTGAAGAAATGGCTGCCCGCTCTGTCATACAAATACTTGAGAATCAGTGAGTACATAAACATTGCTTCTCGAAGAGGAAATGAAACCAGCAAATAGAGAATGTGCAGTTCAGGGTGGACAGAAGCAGAGAATAGGCCCTGTGCTGCCCTGCTGCTCCTAGGCTGCTCTGGAGAACTTTGGAAAACACAAATGTTTCAAAACTCATTAGGCTAAAATATTTATTACATGGTTTATAATAACAGGGTAATATAAAGCACTGCAGAAAATACCTCTAAAATTGGCAAGAGTAGTGGTGAACTGAAGGTGAGTTCTGACCTGCAGGAAATAGATGCAGTGACGCTGACTTCAGGCGAAGTCTATCTAGTTGCACTGGGTCTAAATTAACCCATAAATCTTTGGCATTGCTTTTCATGGAAATAGTTTTGCTCTAGTTATTGTTAGGATCAGATTCATAGATGCATATGAAATATTTTGGATGGCTTAAAAGATATGGATGTAATTACTACCTGCAGTAGCTCTGTTTTAATTAGTAAAACAGGAAGTTCTAACATGGATTTAATCCTGAGTTAATAAGTCCTGATGAGTAAACTTACTATCTATTTTCAGCTAAATGTATTTGAATGTAATATCCATCACTATCTCAAAAAGAAGACTCCACCCAGCTGATTTTAAATCAGAAAAAGTGAAATAGTGATAAGGGTTTGAGCAAGGTATAAGCTGTGACCAATGGGACAAGAACAATGTAGCCCCTTCGTGACTTGCATGTGAAGAACAAAACGTGTATTAAAGAGCCAGACAAACCACAATCCCTATCTATCATCTTACAGTGCTTGAATTCACCTCACCTTTTAGACAGATCTTCTCTGCATCTTTCATTTCTTGGATATCAGAAGCACCTCTGAGCTAGATGAATGTACCTCTGTGCTGACTCCATGCTGGACGAGGCCCAGCTTCTTCTCAAAAAAGGTCTTAAACCAGTCTATTTTACCTCCCTTGAGTGGGCACATTCAGCCTATCCCCATGATTGCTGAATCATAGACCCACAGAACTACAGAAAATTCCAGCCTGGGAGGCACCTCAAAAGATCATCCAATCTAACATTTCTGGGGAATGAAAGCTTAGACAAAACGATCTAGCGCTCTGTCCAATCACATCTTAAAAACCTCCAGTGGTGAGGACTCTACCACATTTCTAGGCAGTTCATTATCCAGTGAATGATTATTCTTGATGCAAAAAATATCTTTGTTCTATTGAAATGAAACGTTTCCTGGCTACTTTCACTTTCACTACTTTCACTGGCCTTTGTCTTCTTCATGTAGCTCCTTGTGACGAGTGTCTTCGTTCTTTTTGTAGGTGCCTTTTAGGTACTGAAAACTTAGATGGTGCCCCCCCTGGCTGTTCTCTTCTCCAGGAAGAAGAGGCTTAACTACTTAAGTCTTTACTCATAGGGAAGGTTGTTTAGCCCTTTGATGATATTGGTAGCCCTCTTTTGAACCCTCTCCTGTCTTTCTGTGTTATTTTTGAGTTTTGGGGATCAGAACTGGATGTAATACTGCAGGTGTGGCCTGATGGGCATTGAGTAGATTGGGATTGTGGTATCTCTGTCTCTGCTAGGTAATGTCCCTGTAGATCAATCCCAGTATCTCAGTGGTGCTCATGGGAATAAACTACATACAGGTTATGAAAAAGTGGTGAAATAAGTCTCTAAATAACAAGCTATGAGTCAAATAGCCATAGAAATCCCTTTCTAAGTTGTGGTAAGACTGATCATGCTTTCTTTCGTGCTGCTAGAAATGCTTATGTATGTAAAATGTTAGCTTAAATAGAAGTTTTATTTGATGGCTTCAGTTGACTATATCAAGAAGCAAATTTACTGGTTTTGTTTTCCCTGCCAGAATGTCATCATAGTATTTCTATTTTTTCAGCTATGAAATGTAACTGGAAACCATAACAAATTGCATTGTTGTGGTATGACATTGCTGAAGGCATTAATATACTTCTTCTCTCATTTATAAAAGTTATTCGAAGTTTGTGTTCTGTCAGAATGTTTTGAAGACTGCTAAAGATTTTAAATTTAAAAAAAGGACAACTAATATAAAATTACATAAACAACAATTTATTATTTTATTACAAAAGAGGATAAAGTAATTTTCCTGTAAGTTTTCAATATTATGTGGAGATCTCATATACTTGGATTTATTTAATTTTCTATTTAGTGGCAAACTAAATTCGCACCTGCCTCCATTGTGTTTTCATATTATTCATTATAACAGGATTTCTTTTGAAAGGCCAGTGATAGAGAATAATGTAATACACAGGAAAACCCAGTTTTCCAGCAATATCTGGCTTTGTACATTTATTATATTCTGATGTTTCTACTGCTCCCTTGGTCCTGTCAAATATAAATCAAAGCAGAGCATAAATTTTCTGAAGGTATTACACCAATTAGACTGTCAGTGTAGACCATTTCTTTACAGGTGTTGGATTCATGTACAGTAATATGCTACTTCTTAATTAAACAACTGCAAAATAATCTGACTGATAGGAAATGTCCACATGTGGGCATCCATCAAACTTAATTAATATATCCAGCTGCCATAAAAATATAATGTAATTTGAGTTCCTGATGCTTTATGTCTAGAAGGTCTAAATGCACTGGAAAAAACACATGAGCATGACAGCTAGATACTTTTCTTACCTGTTTTGTAAGGTAATATAGCAACATTATTGTTTCAGTGGAATTACATGTTGTCAAGCTTTCAGTGTGTGATGTGTATCAGCTGCAGGACTCCTAATACCAAATTAAATTTATAAATAATGACCTACAAAAGATTTGATTGTCAGGTTTTGACAGTGTTCTTCTGTCAATTCTTCCTTTTTTTTTTGGTCATCCCTAGAGATCATCAGTACAGCCTTCTTGACAAGCCCTTTGCTTTCAACAAACCACTAATTAGGGCTTACAGTTTTCGCTTGCAAAATAATGAGAAAACGTTATTACACAATATCCATAAAGACATTTCCTTGACCATATATTTTGACTTGAGGTAAAAAATGACAGTGTGTAATCAGCTTATGGGTCCCTTCTGTATCACAGGTTACTTCAGCAACTGAAACATTTCTTTAAATCGGAAGTGAGACATATCATCTTTAAAACTTATAAGCCTGTCCAAATCAGTCTAACTTTAAGATTTTTTTGAGTAACTAACAAGTAAAATTAATATCTAAGAGTAACTTTTCCAATTGTAGTTCTTTTTGAGACAAATTTGTATCAGGTAAGAACGTTATCTGGTAAAGCCACAATGATATTCCAATATGGTTGCAACTGGGATTATTCTTTTATGGAACAAGTGTGTATGTTGCTGTTAAAACAGAACAGCAGTAGATGTATGTTAGGATGTTAAAATTTTAGCATATCAGATGTAGAAAAATTCACTACTGCTTCAAAATAGGTGTCTGAAGAAGCAGTTAAGAGTGTAATAGTATCAATTCATGATTGACCTTTGAATCTGTATACCTACCTGCACACAAACATGAAGGCAACAATGAAACACAAATTGGAGTGTGATGCTTTGGTGTTCTTAGGACAGTGAATTGCATTTTTTTTGAGCTTGAAAGAAAACTGAAATAGTTTCCGAGGTTCTCTCTTTGAAAAGTATCTTTGAGCAAGCTTTTACCTCAACCCAAGTGAAGTTTGATCTTTTATGACTTTTTACCCTCTTAGGTTATTTCCTGACCTTCTTGGAACCAGTAAACAATATCACTGTAGTCCAGGGGCAAACAGCAATCCTCCACTGCAAGGTAGCAGGAAATCCATCTCCAAATGTCAGATGGCTAAAAAATGACGCTCCAGTGGTTCAAGAGCCAAGGCGGATCATCATCAGAAAAACAGATTATGGTTCACGTCTGAGAATCCAGGATCTGGATACCACAGACACAGGATACTACCAGTGCGTGGCTTCAAATGGGATGAAGACAATAACTGCCACAGGAGTTTTGTTTGTCAGGCTTGGTGAGTTCCTGTTTTTTACGACTACTGAGACTGCTTTATAGACTAGGTATTAGTTTTAACCATAGTATAATGAGAAATGAATTTAATGTTTTAAGAAAAATTCTCAACACAAAAGAAAATAAAGTCAGTGCCTGGGGCCTCTCTCACAGCACAGAACTTCTCAGTTGAACTTGATACCCCTGTAGAGGTAATAAAAGAAAGTAAATACAGATGTAGAGGTCTGTAAATACCCAGTGAAGAAAAAAAATTAAAGAAGTGCCAGTAAAAAGTACAAAAAGGTTACATTTCTTTACCCAGAGTTTTCACTCTACTGCTGAACTCAGTCTGTGAAAAAACCCAAAACTGATGAGAAGATCGAGAATTAGTTTTCTGTGTGATGTTCATAGTTCTGGGCCCATCCTTGTGAATATCAGTTCTGTACTGCTATGTGAAGCATGGCCTCAAATTCTGTCCTTTGACATGTGATGGCACACCACACTTTCAAGAAGTGTTTATATTGCATTTTGGAGGCTTAATAATCCAGTCTGGAAGCCAGCCTTTAATTTAGCTTGCCTTTGGAGCAATGGGAGAAAAGATTCTAGATTAATTTTTCCAAGACTTTTTTCTAATTTTGTAATGTAAATAATTAATTCCATAGTTTAGTTTGTAGTGATTGGGTATTGAAGTGAAGTGCTGAGTATTGAACCTTGTTCGTGCTGTGACAAAAGTTGATCAACCCCTTGCCACATCCTAAATTCTGGTAGAGGGGCTCAGTTAGGGCTTATTTAAAGGCAAGTGATGTGTTAAGATAACACCTTGTCTAACTGCCTGTGTTTTTATGGTGGGAAAATATTTTATGAAAAAAACGAAGTCCATTTGAGTTGCTGCTGGAGCAGACAGAAGATTCATGTGATTTTTATTTGTGGCTTTGAAAATAACAATATATAATTATGTTCAGGAATGCAGAGGGTTTTTTTGGATCTTGAGATAAACTTTCCTTAAAGAGACAATTTCCTGTAGATTGCTATTGAGTTTTTTTGTGACGTTGTCCTTGTTGTCCTAAACTTGTTGGCAATTCTTGTTTGTTTTATGTTTTCAGGTCCAACAAACAGCCCAAATCACAATCTTCAGTAAGTACTCTTTGGAAAATTACTTAATGTACTCTGACTACTGTTGTTCTGTCAGAATTTAGTTCTAAACTCAATAAATGCTGCCTGCAACCACAGTGTTCTTGCTCAAAGTATCTAATTTGATGAAAAACTCACAGAATGGATGCAACTTTTTTGGACAGAGGTAGCATTGTGTTACAGTTTTGTTTTGATTGACTATTCTTGAGCAACTTCTGCTTGCTTATTTCATGTTTTCAACAAGCAAATTACCACAAAGTCACGCTGGAACAGTAATTGTTTACAAGGCAAGTATGGGCTAGAAGAATGTTTAAAAATGAATGGGTAAAATGCTTAGGTTGCTGTGGTTGCAAATTTACCCATGTTATATTATTATAACTTGAAGAGTCAGGTAAAACAAGACTAGAATCCCGTCTTTGATTAGCTAGACAAAACCTCTGTTTGTTGGTGTCATTTTGACTTGAGTGGTGATTTGGTGATTTCTGCAAGACACTTGGGCTCACTTGCTGATTCAGTTGTAAGGATGAAAAGAGAATCATAGAATGGTCTGGATTGGAACAGACCTTAAATCACCCAGTTCCAACTCTTCTGCTGTGGGCAGGGACACCTTCCAATTTATCAGGTTGTTCCAAGTCCCATCCAGCCTAGCCTTGAACACTTTC
>VXBQ01011927.1:61831-75851 GCA_013400175.1 Phainopepla nitens | reverse complement strand
CATCTTCATGGCCTCCTCTGGACCCACTGTAAGAGGTCCACATCTTTCTTGTGCTGAGGACCCTAGAGCTGGACCTAGGATTCTAGACGGGATCTCATAGAGAGTGGTAGAGTCCCCTCCTTCACCCTGCTGGACTTGCTGCTTTGCATGCAACCCAGCATACAATTGTCTTTCTGGGCTGAGAGCTCACACTCTTGGGTCATGTCCAGCTTTTCATCCACAAGGACCCCAAGTCCTTCTTCAAAGGGCTGTTCTCAGTTACTTGATTTCCCAGTCTGTATTCATGTGTGGGATTTCCCCAGCCCTGGTGCAGCACTTGGCACTTGAACTTGTAGAACTTCATGAGGTTCTCATGGACTCATTTCTCAAGTTTATCCTTCTGTTCCAAAGGCACTTCTCTGCTCTGTGTCATCTTCAAACTTGGTGAGGGTGCTCTTGATCCCACTGTCTGTGTCACTGATGTAGATGTTGAAGAGCACCAGTCCCAAGAGAAAGCCCTGAGGGGCATCACTCATCACTGGCCTCCACATGGACACAAAGCCTTAGACCACAGGTTTCTGGCTTCATCCATCCAGCCAGTTCCCCATCCACTGAATAGTCCAAATCCATGTCTCCAATTTGCAGATAAGCATGTCACATGAGATGGTATCAAGGCCTACAGACGTCTGGCTAGATGATATCTGTTGTCTTCTTTTATTGACTCTTGCTGTCACTTCGTCACAGAAGGCCACCCAATTGGTCAGGTATAATTTGCCCTTGGTAAAACTGTGCTGGCTGCCTTGGATCAGTTTGCTGTGTTTTATATGCCATGGGATAATTTCTAGGAGGACCTGCTTGATGATTTTTTCAGGCACATAGGTGAGGCTCACTGGTCTGTGTTTCCTCACATCTCTCTTTCTCCTTTTTTTAAAAATGGGAATGATGCTTCCTTTTTTCAGTCACCAGGGAGTTTGCCTGACTGCCTTGACTTTTCAAATATGATGAGATTGTTTTGGCAAGAACATCAGCCAGCTCCCTCAGGACTCTGGTATGTATCTCATCAGGTCCCATAGACTTGAGGCTATTCAGCTTCATCAAGTGATCCCAAACCTGCTCTTCACTTAGTGGGAGAGACTTCACTCCCCCATACCCACACAAAGGATCAAGGACTGGAGTGGAAAGGTGACTGCCAGTGAAGACTGAGGCAAAGAAGTCATTGAATAACTCATCTTTCTCCCTATCAGTCACCACCAGTTTGTCCTTGCTTATCATGGGGTGCATTCTCCTTGGCCTTTCTTTTCTGGCCTATGGCAGACCAATAGACGTGGGAACCAAGTCTTACAGTGATTCACTTTTGTTATAGAACAAGTAATTAATTTTATTTCTTTTGGCTTCCCTGGTATTTTCCAAGTGCTTCTCCTGTACTGACAATGAACTTGTTAGTATTTCACAAATACCGACATAAATAGAACATTTCAACTGATATAGTGAAAAAAAGAATTACTATGTATGTGTCTTCCTCAAGTGGAAGTAAATTAGGCATTACCAAGACATCCTTCATCCAGATTTTTCTTAGGTTTTTAATGCTTTTCTATGCAACCTTTGCTGGTTTGGAACACTGAGTTAAAATTAAGAAATAACTAGGAAACAAAAAATTTAAAATTCTGTCATTTGGCTTATGACACTTCACAATGGGTCTTGTACCATTGGTATTGGAAGCAGTAGTGTGCTATCATTGTTCTGGACCTGCCATTAAAAGGTGAAGTGAAGAGTACCCTGCTGGTAGATTATTTTCTTTTTAATATCCACTAGGTTGGAGAGAAATCTGAAACTTCAGAAAAACGAGGTGAAGTCAAAGGTCTAGTGAGAAGTAATGAGTGTCTTATCATATGAGGCCCAGGAGTTTTCAGGGATTAGAGATCTTTGCCTCATCGCATTCTTACTTCTATATCAATTTTTTTTTAAAAAAATCAATCCTTCAGACAAAATGGCATGTTCTGGTGGTACAATTATTTTATTTTCAGAAACTGATCATGTTTTTTTAAAAATTGAATATTTTGTATAAAGTGATGCAGGTTGTTTTGTAAGCCAGAAAAGAGGAAGGGTGGAAGAAGGCAAAGGAATACATAACTGTTTGGACGGAGCTCTCATGGAGCAAAGGGCTCTTTCCATTCACTCTCTGTACAGTGCAGGCTCGCACTGAGCCACATGAGAGCTATTGCTGCTGGTATTAGTGCTTCAAAAAAGACATGCTTCAGTGGAAACCTGAAACATAAAACCGTTGTAACTTGGTTTAAAACTATATCTAATGAATATTGAGGGATAAGAAACATTACCTGTCTAGATACCATCTAGCAAGGTATTTTTATGCAGTCCATGCTATGGATTCCTAGAATTAATTGGCAATTAAAGGTTGCCAGAGAGAAAATGTGTGTTATGCCGTCAGACTTTCCAGTGCAAAAAAGCATCTTGACCTTCAGGTAATGAAGTTGAGACGTTTTCATAAAAATTTAAATGTAAAAACTTTCAGCCAAATACATAGTCTTAAATTGCTGCAGATTATTTGGAGATGTCTTTATTTTTTGTCAAGATCTATCTATGTAAAAATTTCTGGGATTTTTCTGTAGAAATGGAGAATTACAATTTATCCTATTTATCAAAAGTATTAAAATTATCAAAAATACTAATAGATAATACAGATTAATTTACAAAGGAAATAAAATCAAAACATGGTCAAAAAAATAGTTTCTGATTAGCCTTTGCTTTCCAGAGGACTGTGCTACTACAACCCTTTAGCAATTCTTTCTCTCACTACATTATGCTCTTCCTGTTGCATCATTAGTATTTTTAGTTTTGCCCCTCAAAAGAGAGACATCCTATCTGTTCAGAAACATACAAGTGCGTGAATATAAAATAAATGTTTAACAAATACCAGAGAATGTTTTTTTACCATGATTTAAAACATAGCAATGGGCATTAATATCTTGAAGTCTAAGAGCGGAAGGGTAGAAACAGTTGTCTTTCCTTTAGAAGATAGCATCATTCTAAAAGACTGCATGTTCTCTAGTCTAACATATTTTTCTTTTGAATTGAAAGGTTAGATTAAATTTTACCCATTGCACAAATTCTTGTTTTGAAGCAGTTTAAGTATAGTAGTACCACCTTGAATGGGGCTTGGGATGGAAGATATTCAAATACTCATTTTGTTGGCTCTTAAGGGCTCCTGGAAAATCTGGCGAGGCCTTTGCAAAGTGAGGAAGGCACACAGACTGCAGCCAGAAAGAAATGCCCCTAAGCTCAGTCCTTGCCAAGTGTATGGGAAACGTCTCTGTTGTCACTGCTGCACTTTTCCCTACGTGACCTTTCTGAAATCTGCTCAGGATGCCAGGGGCTGAACATTTTCTTCCAGAGCCCTGTACAGAGGAAATGAGCTTTTGAAGAAACTTTGAGAAGTCCCTGTTTTAGGGAACTCTGACTAAGATCAGTTAATAGGTTTACAGCCTTTGATGCCTGTATGCTGGATGCTTAGGAGAAGTAGGTGGGAAGAAGCACTGCCACCAAATAGAAATGATCATTACTTTGTGGAGGAATTTTTGAGGTACTAATTCTTCAGAATAAATTTCCACGTTCTTATGCCTGATTTTCAAGTAGTTTGGGGCAACAGTAAATTTTTTTAAGATTCAGTCCATTGAAGAAAAGTGATAAACCAATTTTAGTTAGGAAAAAACCACTTCTTTCAAACAGTGGGTAACATAATGTCTAAAAACCATTAATGTGATGGTGTTAAAACTCCAGTGACAAGGCTGGGTTCCTGAGCAGTTTATTCTCCATGGTCTTCATATCCCAAAGAACATCTTTTCTGTGACCCCAAAAGGAAATTTCTGTATGATGTGAGGGGTGCATGTATATCTTTATGATGGATAGAGGCTCATTTTCATCAAGTGATGAATCCTCATGTAATTACAAGAGGGAGAAGAGAATATAAGATCTTGGGAAGGAAGGTAGAAAGCAGTGGATCATCTGAGCACTTCACCCTCAGGCCACTTCTCTGCCCCCCTGAGTGGGGTCTTCCAGGTAAAAGACAGTAGCTGAGGGGGAAAATAGTTTTGTAAATGGAATCTCTTTGGTAAACCAAAGATATCTAGCATCACACTAAAAAGAAAGAATGCTTTCCTTACTGTCATATAGCAGCAACACTTGCATGTTCCTCCTTTCCTTAAGGTGGTGTGGCAAATTTCTTTGGTCTCAATGTAGTTTAACCACAGATAACAATGTTAAGCTTGTAAATTATACAAGATTATCTCAAAATCCACATTAACAGATTTTTTTTGTTACAATACTAGGTTGTTTCAATTCAGAAGTTACAGTGTTTATTCAGGCCTGTGTGGACCAGGTGTTTGATGATGTGCTCCCTCAGAATGACATGCACGCCTTTTGTTTTAGCAAAATATTCATGTGGCTGAGACAAGCATATTTGAACTATGTATGTTTTTTTAAGATGCTTGTGGTAACATGTTGAAGTTACAGAATAAGCTCATACTTGTGTTTTCATTTCCTGTTTTAATCAAGAAAAAAAAAAGAATTTTGTGATTAAAACACTGAACTGTAATTTCAGAGGTCTGGATTTAATTTCTGACTGTACTCCTGTCTCTGTGTGTGATTGCAGCAAGTTGTTTAACCTTTGTCTCTCCATGTTTTGTACATCAAATGGAGATGGTGAATCTTGGGAATTTTTTGCCTTCCTCTGCTGTGGGATCAGATTATTTCAAAATGTTTCGGGTACGTTCTTCTCCCCGTAAAGCATGGAATGTTATCCTGTTTTATGAGTGAGGAACTGAGGCACAGATTATCTTGGGCTGGTCTACATTAAACAGCATGTGTTTGTCTTGGCAGATTTCCTGACTCCCTGACAATCCAATTTGGGGATCTGGCTGAAACATGCTGCAATTCCCTCCTAGCCCCTGTGTGTCAGTTTTCTTTTTTACTCTCAAGGCTGAGGGGGAGGCTGTATTTCACCCTTCTGTGGGTTTGGGGCTCCTTTCAGGGGGTTTTGATCCACAGTCTCTGATCTGCTTTTAACTTCATCATTTTAAATGTCGTCTGACAGTCCTTTAGACCAAGACAGGAAATTTGGAGGAAGGAGAGAAGTAAAACCAAGGTTGCACTAAATTTTTTATCTCTTATCTATTTTAGAGTGCAATTTTTTTCATATTTCCATTAGTTATGTAGGATACGGCTTAGAAAGGCTCAGAAGTTTATGACATCAGAAATTAACATATAACTAAAATTTATACTCTGTTCTGCTCGGAGATGTAGGGGGTACTCAGAGGAATTGACAGTCTACCTTGTACTAAAACCTGAGTTTTTTATCTTAATGTTACTCGTGCATTTCAAAAAATGCATTTTCCTCCTCATTTTAAACCCCAGAACATGGGTAATTCGAGGCAGAGTTAAAGAGCAGTGGAAATACTGTTGGGTTGCTTTGCACTGCACCAGATCACAACTTCTTCCCACATGATGTTGTTTCTTCAGCTTTAATATTCCACTTAAATGTTTTTTAATCACAAGTAAATAAATAATGAACAGTCTAATGCACTCTATATTACTTAATGATAGAAGTAGAAATTCAATGTGCTTTCCAAGTTGAGGAATTTTAGAAGGCAAATGTGTATTTAAACTAATACATATACTATCTTTGAGTAGAGACAAGTGTCTATATTCCTGAGACTTGTTATCTGGGGAAACTAGTACAAGTGGTAGGTTTTTTTTCTTTCTGTTAGAGGAAGGGAGGTACTGAAGAAAGGCGTTTACAGGGAATGTGGAGAAAAAAGAATAATAGTTTGTTTCGATCTGTTATGCTCACTAGCCCATGTTGTTCAAAAAACAAAGGAAGCCAAGCATATGCACAGGTGATTAAAAAGAAATCTTCATGAAAATTTTATCTTCTTTTTGCTGTTTTATATATCAAATGCCCTTTTGTAAATTACGGTGCAATGCAGATGCACTGTTTTACTGAGGGAGACTGATGGCAAACACAAAAAAGCAACCCTAGAGGACTTGACCTGTAGTTGCTCAAAGTTTCTAAACACCTTAGGAAGAAGCAGTATTTAGTTACATTTCTTACAGATAATTTCTTACAGATAAGCTAACTTAGCGTTAAATGTAGGAAGTACTTGCCCACTTGCTGTTAGCAGTATTGTCAAGCACTGAATGTAATTCATGTGGGGCTACAAGCATGCACTACACCCAACAACACAACCACTTTTCCTTCCTTAGAGTTTTTTTTTCAAAATTTAGGCCTTTAGCATGTATATGAATATTTAAGGGAGCTGATGTTTTCTGTGGGTGAGAATTCACTCACAGTCTGTGTACTGGGAGAGCCTGCTTCCTACTCTGCAGAGCAGCAGCTAGGTTTTCTGATAGCCAAAAAAGCCTAGGCTGTCATATCAGGCGAGCTGTAAGGTGCAACTCATAAGCTGTGCAATACATGGCAAAGAGCCAGTTTACAGCTCGTTCTAAATATGTGACCCCAACACGCCCTCTTCCAGCAAATTCCAGATCGGCGGCAGGTGCTTAGGTTTTAGCAGCGCAGAGAAACAGTTTGTATTAAACTACCAAAGAAGTTGCAAGCAAATTAAGGCACTTGTTATTCCCTTTAAGGATATATGTAAATTGATATTCAAAGTAGTAATGGCCCTAAGGCTTTTGGCAAGTAGCTACTGCAGCTGTTGGACATCCCTGATATAACCAGCAATCTTTAGTGTGTTTAGATTTTACTTCTTCCCTCTATCCCTCCCCTACTCTTATTTGTTCGGTAGCTTAAATAGCTTTCAAAGTATTTATTGTATGTCTTACAAAAGGACAGTTATATGTCCCTGAGACTTCCTGTAGGCATTTGGTGCCACATTGAGTTTAATTAGAGTTGCTTAGGATGCTGAATAGCCTCTAAGTGCATACAAGGAAAGGGTGAATGCTGTAGTTAGGCACAGAGATAAAGGAACACTATTCTAATGAAAAGTAGGTAATTTAACAAAATGAGATAATGCTGGAACACCACACCATAAATCAACCTTTCAATTTTTATGGCTTTATGGTTAGGTTTTCCCTACTTTTGTATTATTATGTTCTCTATTTCAGTTTGAAAGAGCCAAAAAATCTAGATGCAACTAATCTGGTGTACTTGAGAAAAAGTCAGACAGATGGTACGAACCAATAATATTCAAACAATGCTATTCAAAACTAAATAGCATTAAGAGTGATGGAAGGGATTTTTTTTTTAAGAAGAAGAAAGAAAATTCAGTAAGGAAATCTGCTCTTTTAAATTGGTGCTGTTTTGCTAAGTCTAAAATCTGAAGTATTTGAGATAATATTATTCTGAAAGTAGGGCTGCAAGAAGCATGTGTCATTAACAGTTTCTGATACTCCTTGAAAAGAAGCTTCATCTTAACTAGTAGAGGAGTAAACCCATAGAATAGAAAAGAATAGAATAAAATACAGTACAATAAAATATAGTGCAATACAGAGCAATACAGCTCGTACAATACAGTAGCTCCAGTTGGCAGGGTGCTGCAACGATCATTTATTCCAACTTTCTAATCACTCCATGGGTTGACAAAAGTTAAAGCCCATTATTAAGACCAGTGTTCAAATGCCTCCTCTAAAGGCACTGAAAGGCACAGGGAATTGGCCACCTCTTTAGGGAACCTGTTTAAGTAAGACCATCCTCTTGGTAAGATGTTTCCTAATGTCCATTTGGAACCTTCCCTCATACAGCTTTGAACCATTCTCAGGTGTATTGTAGCTGAACCTCAGGACAAGAGACTAGCACTTCCCTCTCCTCCTCTACTTCTGAGGAAGCTGTAGAGACCAGTGAGGTTACCCATCAGCCTCCTGCTCTCCAAAAGCAGCAAAATCCAAAATTCTCAGCCACTCCTCAGTGCATATTGCTTCCAGCCCTTCCACCAGCTCTGTGTCCTCCTCTGGACCACTCAGGGACCTTCCCACCCTTCTCAGAGTGTGGGGCCCAGCACTGCACACAGGACTCAGGCTGAATCCAGCAGGATGATCCCAATCACTGCTGCTGATGCTGTGTCTGATGTGCCCCAGGATGGGCTTTGCCCTCCTGGCTGCCCGGGGACACACTGTGCCTCACCCTGAGCTGCTGACAACCAGCACCCCCTGATCCCTTTATCCCTTTCCAGCCATAGAATCATTAAAGTAGGAAAAGACCCTTAAGTTCATTGAGTCCAACCATAAAATGCTATGTTACATGAAAAACATGCTCAGCTCAAATATCTGCTAAATTATGCAGGAATTTGAATCTTATAGCTGAGGCATGCTTACAGGTGTGCCATGCTACAAAGCTGAATCTGTAGTCACTTTTCAGATTGGAGATGCTGTAGTGATATTCAATTGTAGATAGCTGCAAAGTAGCATTTTCATACTGCTCTGGGTAGTAAATGTAGAAAAGACAACCTCAGTGTGTAATGAAGTTTAGCTGAATTTTTTTTTTACCAGGTTGAGGAATGGAGAGACAAGCAAAAATGTAACACAAAATCAGTAGTTTCAGGATTCAGACACTCCATCAAGAACGTGCTGTGGGTGATCATTGTACTTTTATATACTCTGTGGTTCAGACTGACAGATATATCAGTATATACAGGATCTCAGTTTTTAAGCATTAAGAACTAAATGTTGAAATACTAAACTTGGGGAAGTGTCTGTTCTCCTAATTGAGTTTGCCACGTGTTTTGGTTCGTAAACAATGTATTAATGTTAAGCCCAATTATATCAATTTACAGACCTATTGTGTCTGTGCAATGGCTACTCTCAGAGTATCAAGCTAGTGATATTTGCATAGCATCATGTGTGTGGCATCTGAAAATAAATTAATTCTGACTTCGGAATATGAGCTATTTCGCCTGTGGAACAATGCAGCCAGCATCCACTATTACATTGTGGAAAGATGTAAATGGAAAAATATGACAGTCAGGAATTAACTGGTTATACAGAGGGAAAAAGAAGAAAAAGAAGAGAGGAGTCTTTGAAAATACAGTCTGTTAAACATTCAGTAAGTAATTTTAAGTCCAAGGGAAGAAATGTAAGGGTTAGTTACCTTTGGGTTTATGTCAAGGTTGGATGAACACCTCAGCGTCCCAGCAGGTTTGGGTGATTCAGGGTGCTCTTACCCCAGCTCCAGGAAAGGGAGAGCTCCAGGAAAGAGCCAAAATTTGTTAATTTCCACCCTCTTCCAGTGGCTGAAGTAGAAGACTGTCTGCTTATTTTTAATTTTTGAGAACTCTAGAGGCCTTGATTGAAACTGGCATAGAATTTCCTGTAGAGAAAAAGCTGATTTTCCTAATTTGGAAAAACCAACAAACCTATTACGTGAAATTATGACAACACACCAAAATTATTTGATGAATTCTGGACTCCTTAGCCATGCTAGCCAGACCTTGGCTGCTGGAGCCAGATGACAAGCGGATAACACTAATAATAGACTGCTATCTCCAGTACAGACCAGCCCAGAAGAGCAGACGTGTTATTACTCGTCCATTGACAGAAAGAAATGGTGGGTGAGACACAAAAATTATTAGGTTTTGCTCCAGATTTGAGGGTAATGTATGCTCCCCTGGTGGTAGCCACTGTATGCATTCCTGCCTTGCCTCTTCATCCCACTTCCACAGTCCCTGTCCTCCTGGGCCCTCCACAAAGTCCTCGCACCAGTGCCTCTGTTACTGAGGAGATAACCGTGGGTGCCAAGCAGTTTTCTTTTGTCATACATGGGTTAAAAGCCTGCCATAGACACAGTATTTGGAGAATATCAGGTGCACTCTTGTAGGCTGGGCTGATGAGCACATTAAGGTGGAAATTACACAAAGGCTGGGCAAATTCAGGCAGTGTTTCATGGGAACAGACAAAGGTATGTCCCAAGTCTCATGTGTCAGCTCAATAGCAAGACAATCTGATAGCATCAAACCAAGTGGCTGCTCCTTCTACTAGTAGTGGTTGTGTTTGGGGTTTTAATTAATTTTTTTTCTAAAGAGAAATGCAATATTACAAATTTCCCAGTCCTTAGTTTTTGAAACATCTAACGATTTCCTTAAAAGTAGCCAAAAAATAAAAGGCAAAAATTATCTTTGGACTGTAGAAAATTTCATCTCAAATAATCCGTATCAAAGAGAAACTATTATAATTGTCTGTAATATTGGGAAATATTCACAAATTCTAACTTTCTCCAGCATTGCCTAGAATTATTTCATATTGCATCTATAAAAAGTAGCAGAGAAACTAAAGAATATTTCATATTGTCACTTACATGTTTTTAAAGATGTAATTTAGATAATGCCAAGTTTTTCAAGTAGATGGAATATGTTAATTTTTCCTTAAGACTGGAAAACTGACACTTCAGTATTAAATGTTTGTAAATACTTTATGTTTCTGTAGTTTTAATAAAGTGTTCTGCAAAAGACTTTGAAGATGCACACTTCTACATATAATTTATAGCTGATACTATGATAATTTCTAGCTGGTTTGCAATGCTCTCTGCTATCAGAGGTATAATCTGTGTGGTAACTGAGATAGAAAAGCCACCTTTGTTCTGTTTTAAAAAAACAGAAGGAAGAAGAAAAAAAATCATGCCAGTATAGTTATTTTCACTTTTTCATTTGCTCATATTCTTCCAGAAGTGATCATATTTTTAATGGCATGGTCAGTTAAAACATTTTTAATTCTGAAAAAAAAAATTAATAATGACTTTTGAGTTTTTTTCTTTTTGCAAAAATGTTTTAACTTTTTAACTTCTAATAAAAAGACAGGAAGTACCTTCTAGAAAGCTTATATTCCCCATCATTCAAGAAAAAACCAAAAAAAAGCAACTAAAATTAAAAGCTTAAGATACTTCCATAGGATTTCACCTTTTTGTTTTAAATTATTCCTTTGTCCTTCTTTTTAACCTCCCCTTCTCTTTGATTTTTATAACTTGCAATTTTCATCCATGCTTTCACAGTCTTTTCTCTCAAGACTTTCTACTTCCTACCTGTCTTCCTGGCATATAAAGTTCTGTCAGTGGATTTAAATCAACTGAACTATAGTAAAAAATTCCTGTTTGTGCATAAAATCTGCTTCTGTAGGTAAATCACAATGCATTAATGTCTGCCTGAAAATTTAAAGGATTTTGTAGTGTTGAGCATATCCCTGGTGGCATTTAGAGAGTGGGGTGAGGATCACACCAGACAAGGTCAGAGTAGCCTGGGGGAAGGTGGGCTGCCCTTCTCTCATGTGTTCCCAGGGTGAGAAGGGACCTCAATTCCCAGACCAGTCCCCTTGGTGAGGCCACAATATCCCTTCCCCCCCTCCCTCAGCACCGCAGCCATCAAAGTTCTTTTCTCCTTCTCCTGCATGGCTTTCCCATCTTCCCTGGTAGCTGACATGATCTCTTACCTCTGCCCCCCCAGTCACCTCCCTGCTTTGCTGAAGCCCAGCCACCCAGGTGGAGCCACCTGGTCCCCTGCACTCCCAGGAGCAGCCCCATTGCTGGAGCCCTGAACTGCCCAGGGTGGCCCCCGCCAGTTTTACTTGTTGCCTGATACAGCAGCAGTTATAATGACATTTTCAGCTGGTGGACTCTTCTTTTTGGAGCTGACCTGTGTGTACTCGCTCACTCAGAGTGGCATGGCAGGATGAGGATGGATAACAGCTAAGAATTTTGCTTTCCTCTGTCAGCAGAGGGAAGAGGGAGCTGCTTGTTAGAGGCTCTTCAGAGGGCGTCTGTTGGCCCTGCTCACTTTCCTTGGAGATGTCAGAGAAAGACAATTTATTAGACAGTCATAACACACTGAGGGGGATAACATTCCCTGAAAAAAAAGTGGGTGGGGAAGAAGGCTCATAACGGCTTCTTTGGTGAGTGAGAAGCTGGAATGCTGCAGGGCCAGGTTCATGTTCCCATATGTTGAAATTAGTTTTCTGAAGGTTTTTCTTTTCAAATTTTCACTAACCGTGGTTGTAACAGAAACGTTTCTGTTAGAAGTATCTGACACTCAGCAAAATGGATCTGCAGCCTTCCCTGGATTGCCAGCTGACTCATGTGATATCAAGATTTCATCCCGATGTGCTAACACCTATGAAAGCAGAGGGAAAATTTACAGAAATGTCCTTTGAGTAAACTGAAAGAGAGAGTTTGTAGGCAGAAGTTAAAATGTTGTTGACAGAATATTAGATCATCTGTTTGAAGTTACATGTGTTAATCAGAAGGATTGTGGCTGGTATACAGCTAGGGACAGTCTTCTGTTTCTTACAGAAATTCAGAACATTGGCATCCTTGTTTAGTTTTGTATCCTTGACTGTTTTACCCAGGTTATTGTAGTAAAAGCAACCCTGCTACCTCTGTCTATATTTCTGTATGTGCCGTACTTGGGAACTGCATAATTTTTTTGGTACACCGACGACTTTCCTAAAGATGGAAAGCAATAATAAATACCTGAATATGATACCAAGGCACCGTAGCAGCATGCATTGTTATCTAATGAGCAAACTGCCACAGATTTATGTGTTTCTTCCTCTTGTATATGTTTGCCTGTGAGGGCTGTTTTTCGTGTTACAGGAGCAATGGTGGATGAGTGTATGAAAGAAAGGAAGGCAAAATTTTCCTTTGGCTTTATCCACTGAAATAATTGATCGTAGTATCTTTTATCACAGATGCAGCTCAGCTTAGAGTGCTGACACCGACTTAAGGCAATGCCTCCTGAGAAGACCAGTTTGGGTCATGAGTCCGTGAAGGCCTATGATTAAATGCTGTTGATGTTCTCGCCCTTTGTTGTCTTTAAATGGTTTTTAAATATTTAGTAGAAAAAGAATCCTTCTTCCACAGTAACATTAGAATATGTTTTTAAAACCTTGTACTATGTTTCAGAGACAGACTTTGGAGCCTGAGTTTTGTATTGAAAAATACTGATTTCATAATCCATTTTGGCAATATTTTCAGTAGCCTACATATTAGGTTGTTTTAAATTTTACAGGTTGCTCTTTAACAAACAAACATCTTCTCTTTAGTTTGTCACAAACACTAGGTCCATTTGCAGCTGTGTTTTTACTACTGACATTCCAATTAGTTGCTATATCTATTAGCTGGCTTAAAATGCTCTCTCAGGTCCTATGATTAATATGAACAAATCCATAATCTAATAGAACCAGTAGAATGAAGATCAGCTGTTATTTTTTACTGATCTTAGGCATTGAATATGGGGTTTCAGTTCACACTATTTTTTTTTAGTTACTACTAGATAAATATTCAAATCTAATGCAACACAATGGTCCTGTTCAGTAATTGGAACTTTCAATAAATTCTTTAAGGGATTCTGTGATGCACAAGGGGAATCTTGCTTTTTGGGTTTGTCGTTAAACTCAATAAGCATCTGGTAGAACAAGTCATGGGCCATAGCCATTGTGAGTGTAAATTGTCATAGGCCCATTAACTTCAACTGAGCTATGACTATTTATACAAATTCCCACGCCTGTTAGGTTTGGGGTTTTTTTAACACTAGAATCTCCTTCTTTTGTGATAGTATTTCTTACATTCCTTTAGTGCAAATGAAAAGTTTTACTGTATTCTAAGTATCTAGTATTCTAAGTCTCTCTTTGAGGAGTTAAGTGCATCAGTATGGACTTCCTGATATCCCAGGAGCACTGATCTTTAGACACAGGTGAAGATGTGCAAACAATGATTTTAAGTGCCGGAAAGGTGGGTTATTTGCAGAAACCTTTGGTCAGAGGAGGAAGCTGTTTGTTCAGAAAATGGCTACAGGTAGGGCAGGAGGCCTGTGCCCTTCTCCCATGATGTGGGTGCAGGGTAGCCTCCATTCAGGCAAGGGCCCAATGCAGCAGTCAAGTTGTCCCTGCCACCCGTTAGTTTCTTGGCTTCAGCAGGAGGGACACAAATGTGCATGTGTGGAGGTTTGGGTGTTTTATGGTTTGTGGGTTTGCGATTTTTTTGAGGTTTTCCTGTACACCTGGGTTTTTGAAACTGCACTAAAACCAAAAACCT
>VXBQ01011927.1:42316-61011 GCA_013400175.1 Phainopepla nitens | reverse complement strand
TGTAAAAACCCAGAAATACCTTTTTTTTTTTTTTACTGCAGCCCTTTATAATGCCCTTCCCAGTCAGAGGGATTTGCCTCTCTTTGATTGAACATATGCCTTTTATTCCTTTATTCTTTTTAGTATTGCAGATAATTTAATTTCTGTGGTTTATATTTATGAAGTAGCCACACACTGGACTTAGTGAACTCAATCTGAAATATGATGCCTGTCCTTTTCCCTCTGATCTTACTGTCCATCATGATCATTCTCTTTACGCAGCTTCTAACATTAGTTATCAGGTTGTAACTATCAAAAATCCTGAGACATCCTGACAAGATGAACAACTGTATACCAAATGTTGTATTTCTCTAAGAATAGCAAATAGGCTGACATAAATAATTTGTTCTTTCTTTCATCTGTCACAGTCTGTGGTTTTCTGTGCATTTGTCCTTGCTTTGCTATTTTGCTTGTAATGGAACATTATGGGGAGGTCTAACATTCTCAGTATTTAACAGTTCTTGATTAAAAGCTGCTAATCCCTGGACAACATGGAAGAAGGTCAAAGCTTCAGGTTTATTTGTTGTGGGAAAATTTATAGGAATTCTTAATTGCATTTAGTTTGCTTTTGGGAAACTTCTGTAAGAAAGTTTCTACTACCTTTTAAAAGCTAAGCTTTGGAATATCCTGTTGTAGTCTGTGAACTGGTTTATGTTGTTTACTTTGGTAAAGTGTAGGCTGAGAATATGTCTGTCCATATAACTGCTGGAGTAGTTTGCTAGGGTGTTATTAAAGGAGAATTTTTTTTTTCAATGTATTCAGTTGAAAAACTTATTCTTTCTGAACTTTCTGGAGAATTTCTGAGTTTTTTCCTGTGACTGGTGCCATATATATAGGTGTTTTGTATCTTCTATTTTCAGGAAGATAGTTTTAACTTTGAAGTTTTTGCTGTCTTTGTAAGTAAAGCTTGTGATATGTAATCAGAATGAAGATGTCTCACAAGCAAATTAATATCTGGTAGCTCTCAGTTCTGCTCTCATAATTCCTTTTCTGAATCCTTGCTAAAAGCTGTTAGAGCTTCATATGTTTTCTTTATTTCTGAGGAAAACCACAAGGTCTGAATTTACTGTGCTTTCACGGGCACTAAATGCATACTGAAAATGCTCGTCAGATTTAGGTACTTCAGAAGGTGATTTTAGTATTAAACAGAGTTTCCATGGTTCCTTTTCTTTTTACTGTGGCTTTTTTTGTTTCATATGCCCTCTGGTCTGTTCAGCTGTGACAGTTTTAAACAATAGGTGGTGTTACATAGATAACATACAGTGTATTGTGCCGAGATGTATTCTATCCTCATTTCAGATTTTCCATGAAGAAGAGTGTCTTTGCCAATGTGTTTTCTTCTGTAGTATTTTGTTTGGTGTCCTTTCTGTGTTGTACATGAAATTAAAGTAATACTTAATGAGAGGGTGGGGGTAGTGATGTCCACTGTGTTTTTTTCCAGGACATCCAGAAATCTATATATGCATTTCTAGGGCAGATAGCTGTCTTTTATGGAAGAGTTGCATGACCTCCTTCTAGAGAGTTTTCTATTCATCATGCTAGGTTTTAGTCCTCTTCAGAGGCACCAGTTCTTCCAGTTCTTCCTTTAGAGACCCAAATGTTCCTGGAAGTTATGACTTCTAGCAGTGGGAGGAGTAGCACTGTGTGATTGAATCTTCATCTTTCTTGTATACTGCTTGCTTGATTAATTCTCCATTTTATATGGACTTCTGCCCAAAAATCTGAAGGCAAGCTGTATTTTATGAGGTGTTGCAATGTGTGTGTGATAAGGAACTTGTAAATGCTTATCAGCACTTGGTTCGTCAAGTTGTTTCCAGACCTGGTACAAATTCCATGTTGTACATAAAAGTAGTATCAATATTTTGGCTTTATTTATGTGTGACTGAGGTAGTAGGTTCTTCTGCTTTTGCTTTTGTTAGAAAGCCCAGTTCTTAACTGAATTGTTCTGGCAGGTACCTTGTGAGCCTGGTAAACTGATGACACTGATCCTGAACTTTGGAAAGTGAGATTTTAGGGAAAAAAGGTCTGTTTAGTCATATTGTTTACCATTTTATTTTTAAATCCAAACTCTGCTAAAACATATGATTAGTAGTTGGGAGGAGAGTTCACTCAGAAAGAGAATACCTTACCTCCATTCTGAGTGCTGAGGAAATTCACCTTCCAGGTCCACTGTCTTTCATTCAGATTTCCAGCTAAGGTGCAAAAAAGACCAATACTTAGCTTGTGCCTGATACTATTTTGAAAAAAAACAAAAAAACCCCAAAAAAACCCCAACAACCAACTTCTAGAAATGGAAGAAAATCACTAGAGAGAAAAGTTAATACTGTCGTGAAACATGGAAACATGCAAGAACTAAAGAACAAAGGTTAAAAAGTACCTGCATTGGATCGCTTGTAAGATTTTGGCAAGTTGAACAAATTGAACTCTTCGGGGTTCCTTTTGTGGCGTCAGATTTCTGCTTTCACCAGGGTTCTTGATCAGAGCAGACATTATAGCTTAAGCAGCAGGAAATTGAAGAGTTAGTATTTCTGCCTATTTTCAGCAGCTTTTAATTATTGCTCTGATCAGCAACTGAATTGCGGGCATATGGTTTGGAGCATGATTCAAAGCCACACGTGGTTCCAAGGGCTCCTGTTGGAACTGAGCTTATTCCACCCCATGTTGTTTTATCACTCTTCACAGGTTGCTTTTTGTTGCAGATTTTTTGCCGTGTCCCAAGGGTATAATGTAGCTGAAGGACACAGTAATCTATAAGGAGACTCTCACTGCTGCCTCTTCTGCAGCTGAAATCAGGTTTTCTTGCCTGAGAAGACTAATGTAATTTTGTTCTCTCAATACTAGTACTAGTCAAACAGCATTCACTGAGTTTCCTGACCTGACAAAGGTGCATGTAGAATAACAGCAACGCTTCTGTTAGAGTAACTGACATCAGGTTACTGTTTACTTTTGCTAGTGTCCATAATAATTATCATATCTAGTTTAGTATAATCAACAGTTGACTATAACATGGGAGAGGGGAGCACATGTGTGTATTTATGGTACCTAAGCTGTGCTTAAAAGTTCCTGACAGAAGTAAATAAATGGAGCTAAGTAAGAGATCATACTGCTTTTGTCACCAAACCCATGCTGTTTGGAGTGCACTTTCAGCCCCCCCTTTTTAATACTGGCAAGAGAACCCTGATCTGAGACCTGAAGTGTGAGATACAGTTTCAGTAAGATACATTGCAGACTTTGTTCTGCAGGATAGGGATATGAATTTACTGTTAAGAAAGAGGTCAAATAGAGGTTTCATATTCATTCAACTCCTTTTGGGAATTGCTGACTTCCTACTGAGGTGGTCAAGGATCATAAAACAGGCACAGACAAAATGCTTTGATATTTTTGTCCCTTCAGGCATGATGCAATTGTTGCAAAATTGCAACTTTTGTTGTAAGAATGAAAGAATGTCACTGCAGGGAGTAGTTGATCTTATGACTCCTCCTTTACTTCATCCACCCTAATCAAAAACTTACATGTCTTTGAGGAAGGAGAATTTGTTTCAGAGTTTTTAGACAAAATTTTGCTTTATGAACATTTAACAATAATACTGTGATAGGAAATAAAGGCCGTATCTGGATAACAACTGCATGATATGGTTTATACCCATGGCTTATCAAGAGTCCTGTTAAGTCATTGTCCTTTTGGGAGGCAAAGGAGAGATTCAGCTCAAATGGTGATTGGTGATTCCACCACTGTCTGTACTACCTGTACAGAGAGTCCTGCCCAGCTTTTCCACTTCCAAAGAGTAAGAAATATTGGTAACATTTTCCTGAAGAGGTGGGCTTTATCAGAGGAAAATGAGAAGATTCCTAAGACAGAATAAGCTGTCAGTGTAAGGCGCTGCAGTAGGCACAGGTAATGTTGGCTAGCTGTTGTCAGGCAGAAGGTTTTCGTGCTGATTCTCCCAGCTTAAGTTATGAAATTTTACATGTAGTCACTGACAGTTTTTTCCTGCTCATGTGGTTCCTGAAGGAAGGATGGAGGTATTTGTAAGAGAATTGGGAACATGGGCAACCGAAACAGATGTTAATATCTGAAGATATTAAAGTAGAAAGTGCAGAGGAGCATTAAAGTAATATTTCAAATGTTGCTGGTATTGGAGAGGTATCTCAGACTTTTGAACCATTTAGCTACAAAAGCTAATAAGTTTTTCGATGTCCTACTCTAGAGACACATTTGTTTAGATTATGTTTTTACCTATTTTTGGTGCATCATGTAGTAAATGGCATGATGTGAATCCATCAGGTTAGTGAATCCTAGCACAGAGGCAGTGCCATGCCAGAGGAAACACATGGCATACTGGGTCTTTACTCTGAGAGTGCTCTCACTCTGAAGCCCCTTTTCAGTGCTCTGACAGTTATGATCTGCAGATCAACTCTGTATTATTTACAGGGGCTTTGGGGATGAAGTGTTGAACCACTGAGCCTTTAGGCTAGGGCTTTTGTGCCAAAACATTTATGTTGATGTAAGGGAGTGAAAGGCCCAAAGCTTCATTGAATTGAAAACTATATTGAAATATATGTTGAAAGAGAGATTTGACACTGACTTTCACTAGAGAGAAGAGGAAAAGAGGTTATAGCCTTGATTACTCTTATTCCATGTTTTAATTCAAGCTTGGCAAGGTCTCTTCTGCTATCCACTACAGGAAATGAAGAGCGGGAGAGAAAAGTGGGAGAAGAGAGCAAACTGCCTCATTTTATGGGGTGCAGCTGGATGCCAAAAATGCATGGGGACATGTAACTAGATCTATTTTGCTGTTTCAGTCTAAAGGCTTTTTAATAGATTCATCTGTCAAATTCCATTATTCTTAGTTTATTATTTTAAAATTAATGTTGAGTTTTGTTTTCTTCTTTCTGTAATGAGCTATATACAAGGGTCCCTCATCAATATTTGTAAGATAAGAGAGAATTGGAGGAAAAAGCAATACCTTGGGAATGGGACCACTTCAGATTTACAGTATTTTGAGTTTTTCCACTGTTTTTTATAAGAATGTGTTTTGTAAAAATCCATTGGCAGCAGAGAAACATCCGCATATAAAATCCTAACATGTCTTTTGCAGAGAAGATTACCATGAAGATGGGTTCTGTCAGCCATATAGGGGAATTGCATGTGCACGAATCATTGGAAACAGAACCATTTATGTGGACTCTCTCCAGATGCAAGGGGAAATTGAAAACCGAATTACTGGTAAGCTTACACATCTTTTTAGCAGGGAGAAAGAAACATTCATAAAAGTATCCAATTCAGGTAAAAGCAGTGCTATCAGCCTTCTAGCTTTGTCAGCCAATGATGAAAACATCGCTGTGTTAAGGTTTAGAGGGGATGGGCCTGTTTCCCACTTGAGCAGTTGGTAAAATTTGGAGCAAGGAAGATGAGTATCTGTGGTAATGTGTAAAGCTTCTTTCATGTCCGTAAGTAAAATGTCAGAGTACTGGATTTTTAACAGCTTCTAGTTTATACTGGAGCTTTTTGCATGATGGATTCAAAAATAAGATTTTTGAGTTTTTAAAATGGATTTGGGGTATAGCAAAAAAAACCTGATCTTTTATTTTTTTGAAAAAGTGTATGGTGGCCTTTCCCTTGGGCTTGTTTCCTTTTTGCATAATTCTGGCAGAGTCTGATTTCACATTGATTTATATAAAACAAGAGTTGACCTTCCTGTGCCCTGCCTATGCTTAATCTTTCTCTGAACATAGTTTTTGTACAGAGTCGCAAACATGCATCCAAAACCTTAATGACTTTTAATGGGCTGTATGTCAGCATGGGTTTTCTTCACTGGATCTCAGTTAGCTGATATTAGCAGCTGTGTCTCTGATGTACACAAAGCAGAGCAAGAAAAATGAACCCATGGAATAGAACAAACTGTTTGTCATAATATATAGCAAATTAACTCAGTCCAGCAGGAGCTGATTTGCATCTGGGCAGATAGAGCTCACTAACGGAGTCTCCAACTTCAGCATAACTAGCTGCCAAAAAGAGTTTAACTTCACTTGTCAGCTCTAACTCCTTAAAAATATTATCTTAAAGACTCATTGTTAAGCCAGAAATCCAGGTCCATTTTTTTTCCTATTCTTGAAATGGTGATTTCCCCAGATTAAGGGACTGGCAAAATCCAGGTGCTGACCTTTACTTATGCTATTAAAACACATTCTCCTCCCACCCTTCTCCTGTACTCTGTTGTAATTCCAGCCTCTTTAAACATTATGTCATTAATTAATACACATTGATACTTTTTTTTTTGCCAGCTGCATAATCTCTGTCCTGTTTGGATGTTTTTCAGCAATATGTAAACATTCAACTATCTGAAATGATTAAATCTGTAATTCTGTGAACTAGGTTCATAATGTTCTTTTCAAAAACCAAAACCAAGCCAAACAACAAAAAAACTGTGATATTATCCATAAAATGTTTATTGATTCAGTTGTACTTGTTTCTGGCATATGGAACATGGGCACTGATGACCTAGCCACTGGTTTTGCAATAGTTCCAATTATCAGTTAGGTTCCAAGGCTAGGGTGCTGTAACTCTGTTCTGCGGTTGAGGAAAAGTCCTGAGGGAAATGTTCTCTTTCAGGAAGACACTGAGAACCACTATAAAGAGCTGCACAGCACCTAGCTAGGCGCTAATGATAGTCTGTTAACTAAACTACAATTTTCAAACTACATACTTTTGAAGGTCATACCATCTTTTGTTGGTGGCAAAAGTACTCTGATGATTTCACAGCATTATTGGTTCTTGTAAGTCATATATGTAAAGCAAGTATTGTAAGACTGGGTGTTTTATACCCAAATGAGAGGGTATTTTTGAAATTGCAGTAACTTGTTAGGTAAATTAAAAAAACCCACCTGAATAATTGCTACTGAGACTGTGCTGGTAGTTTTGCCCATATCTCCTAAATGCAATATTTGATGCTAAGCTTGTGTTCCAATGTGCATGGGAAGTGAGGACACCTACTGTCCAACAACAGCAGCATTTAGCAAGGTTACATCTGTGGGGAATTTTCATTCTGGATTTTCATTTCCATACTGCACTGTTGTGAGAAATACCTATTTTTTGTGTCCATGACCTTTATGCTGTTTGGTCCTGGCTATGTGATTAGGTGAGAAGAGCAACCTTTGGTTAAAAAAAGAATGACATTTCTGGAGAAAAACTTTAGGTGTGGCTTGGAAGGCCAACAATAAATAGTGCACAGACCTGATGCCTGACCTGTGTATGTGTGTCTGGCTGGCAAGGTCTCTGCTGTGCTGTTTAACATCTGTTTAATAAGTAAAATATAAACCCCTTTGATGCTACCACACAGTACTGCTGGCTTTTGCACCTCCCATCAAAATAAAGATAAAATTGTAAATTATACACTCTTCTCTCATGAAGATCTAAATTCTGTAATGCCTTACCTTCACAAAACTTAATGTGGGGTTTCAAACAACCAACAGTGACTACTTCAGTCCTTCAGTTTTATTTTTTCCCTTTTAGTCTTTGGGACAAGCATATGTTACAACTACCTTTTGAAGCCTGATAGTCTGCTTGCATGCAGTGTTCCCAACATGACTGATAAATGTCTATATTCCTGCATTAACATTTCTGAATTGAAATAATAATAATAATTATAATAATAATAGTTGAAACTCTCCAGAAGGCTAGATTTGCAGCTGCTTGTTGCATGTCCAGTGTTCAGGAAGAGACTGTTGCACCATGTGTCTGCAGGAAATAGGTGATTGAAAGGAGAGAGCTGGACAAGAGAGAAAGAATTTATTTGCACGTTGTGAATAGGCTGCTGAATGACATTTCCTCTCTTTTTACAGTGTGATTTGGTGGAATATGCAGTCTAGCAACTCTCACTCATAAATGATGTTTCACTGGGGGAGTGAATGTTCCTACATTTAAAGGTTCATTCAGCATCAGATACATGATACACACGCACATTTGTCTTTCGTTTGCAATGTGCAAGAAAACTTTGAGCTAAATGTTACTGTGTAGGTGCTGAGAGCTGAAGGGGAGAATTACATTCCTAACTCATTGTCACATTCATCTTTACGTGATCAGCATGCTGAAACTGATTCTGTTAATTTTCTGCAAAGCTGCTGCCTGTTAGCCTTCTTATGTCTAAGCCATGTCTCCCCAAATATCAGTGATACACTTCTTTTTGCCTGACAAGACTTGAAAAACACTTCTTTATTTATCAAAATGTCTAGAGAAGGAAGAAGTTATGTGATCCTTGTTCAGATTTTATGTAATTAGGAACTTTGGAAATACATACCAGTATTCTGGCAGGTGTTTCTTGCCTTTGCTCTTGATCCTTTCGAGTTAAAATTAGTCAGTTGTCTGTAATCTGAGCAGTGGTAATCACATGAGTTAATTTCTGGGAACTGAGGCCTACAAGCTCGCTGCAGATGTCAGAGGGACACTGGCCTGGTGGACTTTCTGCCTGCATTTGTCAACTCTCCTTTACAGCAGAAATTACCTCATTTACCTGTTGCACAGTAGGCTTTCAGACCCTCTAGGAAAGAATAAAGGCGTTAAAGGCAAATGACATGAAAATTAAGGTTTTTCTCATGCTGTGAATCCATACTTATCAGTGTTTTTGTTCCTTTGCAGCTGCGTTTACCATGATTGGCACTTCGACACATTTGTCTGACCAGTGCTCGCAGTTCGCTATACCTTCCTTCTGCCACTTTGTGTTTCCCCTGTGTGATGAGCGTTCTCGGACCCCTAAGCCACGGGAGCTGTGCCGTGATGAATGTGAAGTTCTGGAGAATGATCTCTGTAGGCAGGAGTACAACATTGCTAGGTCAAACCCTCTCATCCTGATGCAGCTGCAGTTGCCCAAGTGTGAGGACCTCCCGCGACCAGACACCTTGGAAGCTGCCAACTGCATAAGAATTGGGATCCCTGTGGATAGACTGAGCCGATGTAAGCCTGAGTGTTTCATCACTGGGAAAAAACACAGCTTATTGCTTCCTCTGATTGGGTCTGAGAGACAGTACTCCATTCTTTCTGTAAAGAAAGCGCTGAACAACTTGTTTTTATCTTGTTAATACTGACCATGATCTTGCACTGTTTCAAGGTATAGTTAGGATGGCAAGGAAGCCTAAAGGATGCTACTTGTACCAGAGAGTATGTTGTATCAACCACCCTGGGCTATGAAACTTTGTGTTCACGTGGCTAATTTGATGCAGATTTTCACAATGTTGCCTCCACCTGTGGCTCAGTCCTGGTGGTTTTGGGTGAGCCTTCCCATATATCTACTTGAGAGTTTTGTTTACCTGTTGATAAACTTCATAGCATTTGTTGAAGCTTCACTCGAAGTTCTGTCAGGAAACGAACCACCTAGTGTTCATTTTTTCTATAAGGAAACCCACAAAAATATTAATCCTGTAATTTGAACATGAGGTGCAATTATCTTTATTTACCCAGATGGGATGGGTGAAAACATTGATTTTGCTTCCATGAATTTATATTTACATCCAGAAGTAGAAGGGCTGTTCTGTTGTCACTGTAATATGTCTGTTATATGTAAACAAGTCTTTCTGACTGCTCCATTTCATAGCAATTAATCACAACCCCCTACATTGTTCAGTAAGGAAACTCGAAGACACCAAAGATGTTTAAAGTTCAAAGTGTGATAAGATTATTCTGACTATCCATTGTCTGAATCCACAGTCAGGAGCGGGAACCATGGCATTAAAGACTAGCTCTGTTCTTTTATGTAAATAATGTAGTGTAGTTGAGAAGCAGAAGTAATTGGGGATCCAATGACTGAGACAAATCACACAGGGAAGAGATACCAAGAAAAAGGCATGAAAACAAAACGAATAAAAAGACTGGAAAAGTTGTCCATGATTCTCAGAGCCAGTGCTGCTGCTGATGATGGAGCAGCTGCAGCTTGGGTATTTTTGGAGTTTGAGAGAACTGGATTCCTGAGGGCTGGAGAGAGGAGAACAGAAAAATGGAGAAGGTAATGTTGCAAACATTGAGGAAAAAGCATGATTCAGCATATAGAAGACAAGCACTCAAAACGTATGAAGATAGGAAAGCAGCAAAACAAAGAATAAAGATACGGGTCCAGCAGATATGAAAATGATGCTTTTGAAGAGAAGAAGGTCTTGAATCCTTTCTTTCTAAAGATGAAAATAAGGAAAAAGAGGCATGAGGCGTTAGAAAATACAGCACTGATTTCTATAGCAAATGAGCAGTGTGAAGTAGATGGGAAGATTATGAGAAATAAATTTTCATTTTTGACATCTGAGGACTTTTCCTGAAGGGGAATTCATGTCTCTGGTTCACTTTAACTTGTCATGTTCTGTATCTAAAGGTCCATACATGCTTCTTAGTCTCAATTTGAATTCAGAATTGTGAATACTCGTGTATGCACCACAGAGCTGAGACATCCAGGACAGAATCCAAAAATAACTGGGTGTAAAAGTACAGATACACACAGAACTGAAATTTCAAAATGAACAGCTTTCATTAAATCTTGAGGTACCTAAATTTAAGTACTTGTTTGCATACATGTTCCGTGGACTTCAGCTGTTTTAGTCTTGGTGTCCCTTGATTGTTTTGATTTTTCTAACATTTTCTGAACCCTGTGTTTTAGATCATCAGTGCTACAACGGCTCTGGAGCTGACTACAGAGGGACCGTCAGTGTTACCAAGTCTGGCCACACTTGCCAACTCTGGGACTCACAGAGTCCCCACAACCATGACCTGACGAGCACACAGTTTCCAGAGCTAGGTGGAGGACATGCATATTGTCGAAATCCTGGAGGTCAAATGGATGGTCCCTGGTGTTTTACAAAGAATAAAAACGTACGCATGGAACTGTGTGACATACCTTCTTGTAGTATGTATTCACTTTCTTTTTTTCTCCTACTACTGTTCTGAATTCCTGTGTAATTTTGAATGTTCCTGGTTATTACAAGAACAATTAATTTAGGAGGGTTAAACTTTTAAATGTTTAACTTGCAGCAACTTTGTTTTGTATTGTAATTGTTCAATGTTTTCTGGAGATCAGAGTTTGTGAGATATTGTGACACTTTTTTATTATATACTGAAAGCTTAGTCTGAGGTAATAATTAATGATGATGGTGCAGTTTGTATTTTGACCTGTTAAATGACAGATTGCACATGCAAATCACTGGTATGTTTGGTTTGCTCATGCTGCTCAAGGGTACATTCTCTTGCTCTGTATGACACCTTGCAGGCAGCAAGGATTTTCAGATCCTATAGAGGGAGATATAGCACCATGCCTGGTTGGAAAGAAACCATTTCAAGTGCAGAAACAGAGCAGTTTGAAGTGCATAAAGCAGATGATCTTATCAGAAAAGTCCTACCCTAGCTGCTTCTGCCTCTGTACAGCACAATTGTTTGCAAAAATACAAAGTACACAGATTAGCACTGCTTTGCTCGTTTTCCCTGTATTGGTACAGACTTCATATATTGGTAATGATCTTTGGATAAGACAGTTAATACTGTGCTTTATTAGCAGGAAAAGCATGTTCCATGAAGCAAGATAGAGATATGTCATGGAAGCCATAAAAGTAGATTATGTGGATCTCTAAAACTGCTCAGAACTAAAATGAAATTTTTTAGTTACCTCACTTTTTTGCAGTAACATGATTTGGCATTTATAATAAATTTCTACATTGCATGTACCATAGGGTAAAGATAACACTGGGATGTGGTTGCGGTGAAAGCAGTTGCCACAAATAGCAAAACCACAGGTTACAGAACACATCCCAGGCAGTTCCAGGGAACATTTTTAACATCACAATGCTTTCCTAAAGTCTCTAAGTGAAAAAGTATTTTAAGAAGATTCCAGAGCTAAGTGTATTGATGGCTCTTTCACGTCTATCTCACTCTAACATAAAAGCCCTACAATTCTATTAAGTACAGAACAAATAATATCTCTACCAATCAGAAGGGAAACTTATTTTATTCTGGGCAGAAGTAGCACCAGTAGAGGTAAAGAATGGGCCAAGTGTTGATGAAATGGCTGAATACATGAGTATAGGTCAGACTGCGTTGTGCTGGGTCACATTGAGTTCACTGGTATATATATTGTGATAGCGACTGCTCACTTGTTTTATACCCTGAACAGGATAGTGCTGTGATACCTTGGTCTATGTTCTGCAGTTTCCTCAACCAGAAGTCTCAAAAATAAAGTAAAATTAATCACATACTGTTACAACCCACTCATTAAGTGTGGGGCTCCTAGTTTATCTTCATACTCTTAATTGCTGTGTTCATTCAAGCTTTCTTTAAATATGTAATGGAAAATTATGAAGAAGGGGGAGAGGGTAATGTGACTTCTGTTTTCAGAGTATAGTTTACTTTTGGTTTAAAATGTAGTAATAATAATAGTTTTTGTTACTACTAAATAGCTTATATACTTATTGTAAGAAATGTGCATTTCTGTGCTTGACAGGTCCACGTGACAACAGCAAAATGGGAATCCTCTACATTCTTATTCCCAGCATAGCCATCCCTCTGGTGATAGCCTGCCTTTTCTTCCTGGTCTGCATGTGCAGAAACAAGCAGAAGGCATCTGCTGCTACACCACAGCGCCGCCAGCTGATGGCATCTCCCAGCCAAGACATGGAAATGCCACTCATTAATCAACACAAACAGGTATTTCTTACACAATTTGCTGACGCCCACGTATTTTCAAAGTGTCATGATTTTCAGCATCTTAGGTTGCCTGTGTTCAAATTGAGCCATGTTGTCGGGGACTTAATTTTCGTACTGTGCAGGCCATGTACTTCAGGGAAAACCAGGTCTTGTACTTTGTAGCACTATCTAGAAATCCTGACCTTGGAAAACTGCTTTCAGTACACAGTATTTAATGGCATTTGTCCTTACCCATCAATTGCCATTCTGCCTGTTGCCTGAGTGACTGGAAAAGTGGTTATTTTTGATCCAGTCTTCAGCCTGCAGCTCATTTTTGCTCCTGCTAATGATGTGGCCTGTTTGCCTGTTAAAAGGATGATGAACAGTGGGGTTTCTTGTTCTAATCCTTCAGCTCAAGACCTCTGGTTTTCTGATCCATAAGTGAATTGAGATGGCATGCAACGTGTTTCCAAGGCTGTGTATCACAAAGGATGTTGAAAGGAAAATGGCTTTGAACTCATGTCTACATATGTCAGCTCCTGCATACAATTTTCTGGGTCAGCTAACTGATCTCTGCGCTAAAATCCTGTTCAGATCTAATGTTGAATTTTTAGTCACAGCATTTACAAATGCAAGCTCTAAAAAAAAATGCTTACTTTGCAAGTTGGCAACATCTGTTAAGATCTGTACGATCTGTCAAGAAACTGTAGAGTATTTGATGACTATTAGCAATTGTAACTAATTGTGATGATTTTGTGTGTTAATATGAATATTTAAAGGAAATTTTCCAGTCCAGTCTACAGGTTGTTGGACATGAAAATCAGAGGTTATTCCCAAGTCACCTGCTAAAATGTGCCCTGCATGTGAAGCTGTGCCAGCTGCACCTCGCTTGGTCAGGACTCCTCCATCCCATGTTGGTCAGGACAGACCCATTATATCACCATCACAAACTCCCTTGCTTTCCCTTCCAGCTGCAGGAGGAAGGCTCTGGGGATTTCCCACTCTTGGGTTGGCAACCTTTTCCTTCAAGTACCAGAGAGAAATTCCTTCTCCTTTCTTCTCCAATTCTACACCCTCTTTATCAAAGCTAACTCAAGGTTCCTCAGCAGGGGTACTGTATACTGCTGCCCATTGGCAGGGGCCATTCCTATAGTGCAACAGAGAGGAAAGGGCATTATCTGCTACCACAGAGCTGAAAGAGGGAGATTTTGTTCCTTCTTCTGCTGGAAAGGAGGTTTCAGTTCACTCTGAGACTTCCACCTCCTCAGCCTTCTTGCTTTTCTGACAGATGTCCGTTGGACAGCTCAGGGTTGGTCTGCAGGGAAAGCACAAATGCAGTGAATAGATGTCATTGCTTGCCAGATTTACTCTGAACCCAATATTCATTTAGCTGCAGGAAGTGTGCCACTCCTTTTACAAAAATGATTATATCCATTATCTTGCAGTATAATTCAATTTATACTTCTGATAATAGTGTAACTCATTTCAAGGTTAATTGTGAAATCAATATACTGATGTGAATACACAGAAAAACAGAAGAGACCTTTTGGTCCAATTTATCTTCCATTTGGAGATCTAACCACTGGGAGATTTTCTTTAATACGAGATCCTGTTGTTCAGAAAACATTGTGATTTTTTACTGACTGTCTTTTTTTCCTTGCAGGCTAAGCTTAAAGAAATTAATCTGTCCACTGTCCGATTTATGGAGGAACTAGGAGAGGAGAGGTTTGGCAAAGTCTACAAGGGGCATCTCTTTGGTACAGCACCAGGTGAACAGACACAAGCCGTTGCCATTAAGACACTGAAAGACAAAGCAGAACTGGCTCTTCGGGAAGAATTTAAACATGAGGCAATGATGAGATCACGATTACAGCACCCAAACATAGTTTGTTTGCTGGGAATAGTGACAAAGGAGCAACCTATAAGTATGATATTTAGTTATTGTTCCCACAGTGATCTCCATGAGTTCTTGGTGATGAGATCTCCCCACTCAGATGTTGGCAGCACTGATGATGACAAGACAGTAAAATCCACTCTGGAACCAGCAGACTTTTTTCACATTGTGACTCAGATAGCTGCAGGAATGGAGTATCTTTCTAGCCACCATGTTGTCCACAAGGACTTGGCCACTAGAAATATACTGGTGTTCGATAAACTTAATGTAAAAATATCTGATTTGGGCCTTTTCAGGGAAGTTTATGCTGCTGATTACTACAAATTGATGGGAAATTCCCTTCTTCCTATCCGGTGGATGTCCCCTGAGGCTATTATGTATGGCAAGTTTTCTATTGATTCGGATATATGGTCATATGGAGTTGTGTTGTGGGAAGTTTTCAGCTATGGCCTGCAGCCTTACTGTGGTTATTCCAACCAGGATGTCATTGAGATGATCAGGAACCGACAAGTTTTGCCATGTCCCGATGACTGCCCCACGTGGATATACACTTTGATGCTGGAGTGTTGGAACGAATTTCCCAACAGAAGACCAAGATTTAAAGATATACATAACCGACTAAGAACATGGGGGAACCTTTCTAATTACAACAGCTCAGCGCAAACTTCTGGGGCAAGCAACACCACACAAACAAGTTCTCTCAGCACAAGCCCTGTTAGCAATGTCAGCAATGCTAGATACATTGGACCAAAGCAGAAAACTCCAGCCTTCCCTCAACCTCAGTTCATACAAATGAAAGGCCAGATGAGACCAATGGTCCCACCTCCTCAGCTCTACATTCCAGTCAATGGTTACCAACCAATGCCTGCCTATGGTGCTTACTTGCCAAATTTTTATCCTGTCCAAATTCCAATGCAAATGGCTCCTCAGCAGATACCTCCCCAGATCATTCCCAAACCAGGCTCCCACCACAGCGGGAGTGGATCTACCAGCACAGGCTATGTAACAACAGCACCTTCCAATGCGTCGGTGGCTGACAGGGCTGCTCTGCTGTCAGAAGGCACGGATGACACACACAATGGAACAGAAGATATCGCCCAGAACCCTGTCCAGGAGGAGGAGGAAGAAGAGGGCTCTGTGCCTGAAACAGAATTGCTGGGTGATAATGACACACTTCAGATGGATGAAGCAGAAATTCAATCAGAAGCCTAAGCAATTTGGTCTCATTGCTAAGAATTCCACATTGCTTCCGTGCATGGAGACAGTAAATCCTTAGGCTTAATAGAGTGATTTTGATCTGACTCAAAGAAACCTAAAAAAAAAGCAACATCCATTTAAATGTGCAGCAGTAATGGCATATCAGGTTTAATGACCATTGCACCAGCAGATTTTTCAAATATGGTGGTATAGACTTGCTGGGTCTAATCTTTTTTTACTGTCCTACAATTCTTGAGAGAAGCTGCTTTTCAAATATGTACTGTTGCTGTGCAACATATTGCAGAGTAGCATTGCACGTCATGTCTATCATGATATATGAGTGTAATGTTGGTGAATTATGCTTAAACCAATAACACAAAAAGGAATCCAGCTATGGTTGCAGAACTGCTCTAAGCATAAAGAAGTGCCCTGGATGTGATGGACAGCTTAGTTTGTAGTATTTATCTCTTCGACGTAATGGACACAAGATTGTTGTTTGCTTTTTGAGTCTGAAAAATTAAGCTGAGAAATAATGATCTGTGTTTGTATTACAATAACAAGAAAAGGGGGGAAACTGAACATAAAATTGACTGTGCTGAGTAAGACCATGGGTCTGTCCAGCCCAGCAGCACGTCTTGAGAGACCATTGATAATGCCTGCCAAGGGATAGACTGCAAGGGCAATTTCCCTTGCCGAAATTTCCCAGGGTATTGCCCCAGCCTCCAGCAATTTGTGGCTTAGGGTCTTCCCCAAGACAGAAGTGGATTTTTTTTCTATTAAATAGCCTTTGATGGAATTTTCTACCGTGAATTTATTCAAATGATTTTGAACTCACAATAGAGCTAGAGTATCCACAACAACTTGTGGAATAACATGAGAGGAGAAAGAATGGTTTTCTTTCATCACTTTGGGTGAATGACTGACAGAAGCTTCCAAATGAGATCATCTGACTGCATTTGTGGATGAAAGCATTCCTTCTCTGCTGTGTATTTTCAACAGCAAACAGCCTTAATACACTGTTAACCAAAAATGGGGATATTGTAGGGGATATTATAGGTGTGCACTAACTTAATAAATCCAACTTTAATTGGTTGTCAAGTATGGAAGAGGGCTCCACACATGTGTTCCTACATTGTAAAAGTGTTGGGTTTTGTGCGGGGTTATAGACTTACTTGATTTACCCCAGTTACTGCTGGATTGCATGTGAAACCATGGTTTTTTCCCGACTTTTTAGTAAAAATGATCTTTGAACTTCAGAAGACCAAAATAAGCAATAATGTACCAGGTGCTGTTTTTGTGCTTCTATTTGCAGGATGATCATGTACAGACCTTTAAATGTAATTTATGTTTTACTACATTTTATATACATTTTTTCATTGAAATATTTGGATTTTTGAATGAATTACTTTATAACTTAACCATTTACAATATTCACGCGTGGTGCAGTTTTATGGTATTGCTGTTTCATTTTGTTAAACATGCAGACAGGTCCATACATTTCATGACCCCTCTCTGTAATACAAGCGTTACACATTCTCATTGTAGCATTGTAGCCAGCACACACTATAGCTGTAAGTTCTACATCCAACATGGAATATTCAGTAAAGTGATGCAAAAAGTATGATGAAGTATGTTATCCTACAGCCACTGTTTTTGTTATGGTACTTAGAGGAAATAGAAATGGCCTCAATTGCTTAAGTTACAGGTTTCACACTTAAACTACAACTTTTTATTTTATTACATTGGGATTCACTTGTAAGTCATGTATCATTGTGATCTACACCCTGTGTTCAAGGTATGGCAACGTTACTTATTTTTGGCATTTCACCTGGACTTGGAAATGCACTGGTAGGAATAAAATATGAAAGCTTTATTACTTGTGTTAATATAATGCAGCTTTGGGTGCTTTTACTAAATAAAGGATAAATAAAAAAGAAAAAAAGGTGAAATTTATTTACATGAAGTTTTTTTTTCCCTCTAGGTTTCCTTATCTCAGATAAATTAACTTAATTAATGCACTACATTGTCTTTCTTTGTTCCATTGCTAACTAACTTCAGAGTAAGTGAAGAGTAAATGGTCCACTTACACCACAGATTTGTCAGTGAGAGAAAAGATAAGTAAGCAAATGGATGGCAGTCAGTGGAAGCTTCTGTACAACACTGTCTGAAGTTCAGCCTGTTTCTAGTAGTCAAAGAGCAGGACTTGTATGCTTAGGCTACAGTTTGGGAAACTCCTAATTCTCTCTTTTAAGCCTCATAAATTCACTACAGACAGAAAAAAAAGGTCAGATTTCTATACTGATTTTCCCTCCCCATTCAATGTGGATGTGCTCTCAAAGTGATGGTCAAGGGGCAATACATAATTTTCTAGGTCAGCCTCCAGTACTCTCCACAGTACTGGAGAGGGGTATTCCCCTTTGTTGATGTGGATGGGCTCATCTGAGCTGCCAAAGTTGGAGCAGTGACAGCACGCAAACACCTCCTCTACACTTCAGGTGAGCACCTCTGCACAAGCACCTCTACCAGCGTGTTAGTTGCTACTCTAAATCATACAGATTGGCAGTAACTTCTTGTTCTGCAACTTCCCAGACTACTCGTCTGTGATTGATATCTGCTGCACAGTCCCAGCCAGTGTCAGAGTGTACCTTTCCTCCCCAAGCCTTGGAAGCAAGGCCAAGGGAGATCAGGGAAGGGATGAGGAGGTAAGTGGATGGACAAGGTGGTAAGGTGGCAATAAGCGAGGGAAGGGTTGGGCCTGGGTCTAGACAAAATCAGCACAATACTGCTCACTTGGGCTTGCAAAAAGGTACTTCTTCCTGGCATGTCTAGCAAAGCTGAAATTTTTCTTGAGGGCAGAACAGCTTTTCTAGCAGCAAATAGATGTCTGGATGGCCAGTAAAGGGCAAGGTGTTTTTCAGAA
>VXBQ01011927.1:26170-37201 GCA_013400175.1 Phainopepla nitens | reverse complement strand
ATTGAGAGGCTGCTGGCACCCCCGGGCTTGGTGCAGGCTGCCTGACTGTGGGTACACCATGTGCAGATGTAGCACTTCCTCTGGGGTGCGCTGGTCTGAAATGAGTGGTTACATCTTATAATGACAAATGGTTTTGAGGCCTGAACCAGAGTCAGCTGAAGTCATTGGGAAAAACTCTGCAGCTTCAAAGGGGTTTGGATTAAAGCCATAAGAAATTTTCACTTGGTTTTTTTAAATAAACACTCCCCAACTTGTAATCTACATTGTGCTCAAAGAATGGTTTAAAAATCTTATTTTGTTTTTAAAGCTTCTGTATCAGACAATAAAGAGAGTATGGTTTTCTGAATAAATTAAAAAGTGTGGTTTTTTCTTTTTTTTTTTTTTTCATGTGGCAGTGTGACATTATAATGCTTTAAATTGTTCTGTGGATACCAAAAAGTACTCATGGTACCTANACCAAAAAGTACTCATGGTACATACTGTAATTTCTTGTAATCATTTTGTTCACTAGTCTATGCCCTTGGGAAAAATATTTGCCAAAATAACATTCATGAAAACCTCTTTCTTTTTTTTCTGACTTTGCTTGGAAACCCACATACGTATTTGCAATTATCTGATTTTAATAAGTGGGGGTTAATATACCTACCCTGTTCATGCATTTTAAAGTGTGCTAACATAAGAGGGTCTTTTGGGGGAGTGGGAGGGAGATTTAGAATTCTGCCTCTTTGGCAGAGGTCCACCTCCAGTCTGAGGTGCAGATCTGACAGGCTGTGCCCGAGGAATAGAGAGAGTAAGGTTTTGCTTTGTCCCATGGCAGCATTTATTGGAAACGGACAACATCACGGGGGAGTCTGTGGGCCAAGAAGTCCGAGAGACAAAACAGCAGCTACATCCCACCCAAGTACCTCCTCGCCAGCCTGGACCCTCCCCTGCTGGCCTTTGGCTCCAGAGTTTTTATTCCTTTCTTCCAAGGGCCTGGTGCCTGGTGGGTGTGCCATGTCGCTGAGAGCGGAGCGCTGCGAGGCCGCCGTGTCTCTCCAGGGAATGCGGTGGTGGCACCAACCCTGCCCAGCACAGCAGCAAGGCCTCGTCTTGGGCGGGGACACAGCCCCCGTCCCGGAGGCTCCTGAGATTTCACCTGGTCCGCTCCAGAAAATGCGCCCACAGTAAGCAGATGCTTGTGTTCATCCTGTCAGGGCTCTGCTCTGCAGGCAAGTTTCAGGGGGGGTTTTTAGTGCTTCCTCTCTCCAGGACAGAAGTACAGCCCTGCAAACCCTCTCCTGCTGCTCCAGCACTGCTGCTTCTGGATGGCTCCTGAAAGCAGGGAAATATGCCGCAGTGAGGGAAGAATACACTTTCTGGTGTCCCAGAAGGCATTTTGTGTGAGTAAAATGCAGAGTTAAGATGAATTGATGATTTTTTCATAAAAATCAGTTTACATGATCTTTTTGTGGGTTTAACACACAGGGTTCTTATGCTAGGGCTTTATGTGGACCTTTGATTACGTAACTTCCACATTTACCTAGATTGTTATCTTTGACTTGCTGTTTTCCAAGACACTGTTACTAAAGTGTTCTTTGTGCACACTTTCACCTAGTGTTTCTTCTTGATTGGTTTTGCTGTGAATACTGGGTTGCAAGTCAAGATTTTATGTTTCTGCTAAGCCTCTGAGGAAGTGCTAAGCCTCTTCAATATTTTTTCACAGAAATTTCACTAAAACCAAGATAGTTTTAAACGTGACCTTGAAATGAATTGCACATACATTAAATTCCTATTTAGATTCCTGCTGTGCCATATGCATGTGCACACTTGTATACTCTCACAGGGCTCAGGAGGCTGTTGAATGAATACATGCTTGCTAAATTGGTCAATATTTTTATCTGTTCTAGAAGCTGTATTAAAAAACTGAATATCATTCTCACATAACAGTCAAATACAGTTCTGTTTTGGTAAAGGATGCACTTTCAATGCTTTTTAAAAGGGATTTTAAAATTAACGCTTTTTAAAATTTCTGTAAAAATTAAACAATGTCCCTGGGAAAGTTTCAAGGAAAACACTGAGCAGTAAGTTTCAAGAAAGGAATCCAGTGAGCCATTGGCAAAGAATTTCTTGTGTTTTGAGCAGTACACTGACATTTCATCTTGGATTATAAATTCTTATGAATTAAGGAAATTGTAAATTATTAACTTGGCTTTTGCTTTTATATATCCTAGCCTCTCTTTTCAGTGTAGTTTTCTGCACTGATGTTGTTTCGAAGATAAAAAAATCACCCAGCATATTTAGGAATCAACCTCAGGAATAATTTACTTTTGTAATGCATTGTTTTGCTGATGCCATGGTCTCATCCCTGCAAGGAGATCCCCGTCACATTTGACAAAGCAAGTGAGAAGCAGCAGTGAACTGAACTGATAATAAATAAATAAATAATTATAAACTGTCATAAATGTTGTGGTTTTCTTGAACTCAGGGAGACATGCTCTGTTACCAGTTCTTTAGAGTGAATCCTGACTGTCATAGTTTTGGATTTCTGGTGAATGAGATATAATTTGAAAATCTTCCAATTTTGACAGCGGATTTTCCTTTATGAAAAAACATAGTGGAGAGAAACTATGCAGGTTAATTTTATTACAGTTCAATTTGCAGCTGGCAGTGAAAATCAAATAAGGAAAACTCAGTGTAAAACTCAGTTTGGTCTTGGACTCTGACATTGGCTTCTTTGTCTTGGCTACAGCAATACTTCAGAATACATCTTTTCTAAGGGCCCACAGTTATTAAGACACCTTACATTTCAGGCCTATAGATGTCCAGGTTGTATAAAAGTCTTGTTAGGTAAGAGAAGTGAGATTTTCAGTTTATGCTAAACAGGGAAAAGGTCGGCATATCATAACTAAAACAACACCAAAAGATGTGATAAAAGACTCTTTCAAGAGTTAACCTTGGTGCTTCACCAAAACCATTTGTAGGTCTCATTTTTCAAGAAAAAGTATAAGGAGGAGGGAGATTCCTTGTTATGTTTGAGATTTACTCTTTGCTATTCTTTTCCATATAAGCCCACATCCAGTAAGACTTGTAAGTATATGTTTAACATAAGACAAAAAATTAATTCTTGGGGCCAATTCTTGCCACTAATTCTAAACACAATATTCAGAATTGAGACTTGCGATGTAATGAGAGGGGAGAATGTCCTAAGAGTCATGTTTACAAAATTCATTTTTTCCATTACCTTGGAACGTTACTGAGCATTACTGAATACTACTGCCATTGCAGAAATTACATCTGACTAAAGGTAATGGCCATGCTTACTTGGCCTTCCCTGTTTATTGTGTCACAGGTGGCAGCGCAGGCCATTGGTCACCCTGGGGGAAAGAGATGTATAGCTAGAGACAGTGAAGGCCTTTGTGGCAACATTTTATTTTTTTTGGCTGGCATCACTAGAGGATGTTATATATTTCAAGATGTATTAAAACCATAAGTGCAGCTTTAACCTATGATTTTTTTGGCTGGAGTGGTTAAGCATTTTTTTACCTATCAAATGATGTAGGAATGTGGGTGTCTCTAAGTAATTAGTTCTGAAACATGAAGATGCAGTTGTAGCAACAAGGGAATAGTTTCACTGAAACTATTTTTCATGGAAACCCAGACATGCTTTGAACATTGTTATACATCTGCAGGGGCAGACTTTTGTAAGTATGCTTGCAACAGGACAGTGTTAAGTAACTGTAGAAGCAAAGACGAAAATGGGATTCTAGAAATCATAAATCACAGAAACATTTCTAAGAAATATACCAGCTCTATTTGCAAGTGCAAGATAGGATAAGAGAGATATATTGTGAGATGTTACATGGTTGTACTTTTGAAATTCAGTTTACACGTGTGCTTCCACATAATTGAAAACTTAAAACTTCTGTGGTATGGTGTTCCACATTAGGATGAAACCCCTTAAATAATTGTGCATCATCATGCCTTGATCTACCAGCAGTTCCTCTGTAATTTTTTAACAGACCAAAGTTCATGCATTTTTTTCAGAAGCTTAAACCTATTGTCAGTAATCCTGAAACTAGACACTGCTGGTAAAAACCACTTAAATCAATATTTTTATGTTGTCAATTGATTTCACAATCTTTATAAAAAAGAACACTTGGAACCTCTAGGATTTAATAAAATGAAGGGCACTGAACAAGGCAGATGCTTTTTGGAATATCCCAGAGTTGTGATAGTAAGACAGATTTGCCCATATGTTTCATTTCACACTTTCTCAAAGGTTTTTATTGATTTGGTTAAAGTGTTGTATGAGCGTAGCATTGCCAACAGTGGAGTATTAAGATGTGTTACCCATGATGGCACTGTAACTCTGAGTTTATCTGGAGTCTTTTGTTATGTAACAAAACGTCTTGTGTTGACAATTGTGTGACAACCTTATGGAAAACTAGGTAATCGTGTTGATCGCTTACTGCCTAGTTTGTCACCTTTAAAAATGAAGATCTTTACTTGGGTAATACAGTTGCTTCGGCAGTAATTTTGATTTACCTGTACACCAATCTTTCAGTCTTCCACCTCTGCTCCTTATCTCTCATGCTAGTGGCAGTGGTCTCTTATTGCAGATGACAGTTTGGTATATGTTCACCATTATTGCTAGTCCCGTAAATTTTATTTGCATCTCTGTATGTATTTTGCAATCTACATATAATCTATTATACTTGATGTTTCTTCTGCAGTTTTCCTAGTATTTGTAGGTTTACTTACAAAGCATTGTTTTGACCATTTACTTCTGTTTAATTAAAGAAATTGTATTTCTGCATCTTTATGATACAGTTTCTCTGGTGACAAAGGAACATTCTATTAAAGAGTTTCAGTACACATGACAAATATAACTAAAATAAAATGAAAATGTAATCCAAAAGAATACACAGAGATATCAGTACCTGTATACCTATTTGACTTATATCTGCAGTTTTTATTTTTTATAATTTGAAGTACACTTACAGCAGTGTCGCATTCACTTGTAACTCTTGGTTTAGATCTGCCTTCTTGCTGAAATACTGTGAAATAAGTGGAATATGTTGCTCCTTCTTTATATTAATGACCTTTTTAGTTTTAGAAAAAGTCACATTTACATTCACATCAGAGATAAGTGTGCGATGCTCTGTTTTTTCAACATAATAATTAAATACCATATAATGACCTTGCTGACACTATTGCACAAAAACATTCCCCTTCAGCATTATCACAGTCAGGAACAGTAAAGGTGCAGTGTTTGTCAACTTCAACAGAAAAATACACAGGCTTTAATTAAAGTACTTATCTGTTATGCCAAAGAAATCTTCCAATAAATAGATATTGACTCATCAATGTTTTCTGCAAGTATAAGAATTTTTCACGCCTACATTCACAAAGCTTTTATATTTTCCCTTATCCAAAAATGGGTCTTGCATTTAAATGAGGTAATTCTCTAGAGAGGGACAAAGGAACTTAACAAACTTTGTTTTCTTTTATGCTCCATTAAGTCAATGTTTTCCTTCCCTCCTCCCTCTCTCCTTTAAAAAGCAAGTGAATGTTTATTTTGGAGTAAAATGAAGGCAGCCCCTCTACCACAGTTTTTTCTTTTTTACTTCTATTTTTCTGGTGCATAGGGTCAGGGGCAGCAAAGTTGCCTTTTGGTTTTTGGTCTGGGGTCGTAAAACACTCGTTTTGTAGACCTTTGCCTCATCAAGTAGGCATAAACCAGCTAAGAAAAACAAACCTTTTACGACTGTGCTGTCTGGACTCTGTGCATTAGTATTATGTGCTTTCAGTGTTGCCCATGAAATGTCTGCTCATGTGTAGAAAAATAAGGGTGCAGAAGAATTAACTCCACTCTTCCCCAAATCTTTTATATAATGAGGATACTTTAGGGAGTTCACTCAGACTGAGGAAGCCTTCTAGCTTTTTATGGAAAGTCTGTCAGTAATTCCAAAACTTGCCTGAAATTTCAAAAACCAGTTGGATAACTCTATGAAGTCTAAAACCTTATTGAAGTCTAAGAATTATCTTGCATATTAAATTTAAATCTAGTTAATGTGGATCTAGATAACTTTTGTTTTGCATTCTGTTTTCTGTATGTTCAATAGATCTGAAACCCCCTTGGTTAACCTTAGCAGACCTTTTTACAAATAAGACACTGAAGCTCCTTGCAAAAAAATGCTCAAATTTGCAGTGGCAGGTTTAAATCTATGTATTGTATATAATTTTCTTTAAAATAATTCTGAAGAGATGAGTGGTATGTAAAATTTAATTTGTATTGGTTTACAACATTTCACTGTAGCATTTCATTCTCAGTACTTGTTTGTTGTTCTGACAAATTTTTACAAAGTTTTTACAAACTTCACTTTTCTGGCTTATATTTTCCATTCATATTCTGTGTGGTAAATAAAAAAAACCCCAAACCTAGCAGGTTCTAGAAAAAATAGATGAATCAAGCAGAGACAAGTTCCTAAACTAATCATAAGAATGGTCTTCAGAGTTTAGTGTAGGCCACTGGATAGTATGTCTAGATAGTTGAGCATTTAGCAGAAAGACTAACACAAGAAGTCTCCTACTCAAGTTCAAATCCTCTGTACATTGTTTAAATATAATTTAAAACTGGATTTGAAAAAAAAAAGTTAAGTTTTCTCAATTTGTAATTTCCTGTTTCAGTATGAATATTCTGCATGACTGCCTCAGCTGAATAACTTGAATATTTAGCCTGTTGCTTTTGCTTTCTGACATTGCCCTAAAGACTTGCAAATATCCATATGGGTATAAAAAATTGGCAGTCTCATATTCAGAAGCAGTTTATTCCTTTTTCTTTCTCATTTGAAAGGGTTGAATTTTACCAGAAAAGCTACTATAGTTGCAATCTGTATCTTCTGATATCTGCTTCGTATTCTATCTTCCAGTGTCTCTTTAAGCTTTGTGTATTTTTTTACAAGAAGTGACCTTAATGGCCATTTGCTAATGGGTTTAATAATTTTATTTAGTGTATTTGGTGCTTTTCTTTTCAATATGAAGGTGTCATGATTTTTCATAGAAAGTGCAACATATTTGCTTTTATTCGTGCATGACTGGCTTTTTGTCCTAAACATAATTACTGGGAGTTTTTCAGTGGTATAAGACTGAGATTGTAGGTCATTGCTCAGATCTACAATGCTTTTTAAAATTCTTTTGTAATAGGAGCTTAATGCATGAGTTTAAGTTTCACAGGTGTTACAAATTTGTATGCTCTTACTACTTGTATAAACTTGGGTTTTACATAAATCGGATAGAAGAGTTCCACACAATTCCACAATTTCAATACATACCTAGTGTTTTCTGAATTCTGAAATTATTTTCTGTTTAAATGAAGCCTTGAGAATCCTGCTTTGATGCATTAACTTCTTCCAGTGCCTGATTTTGAGAGTCATGTAAGGATGATGACTTATAATGAAGTTCATTTAATGTGATTAATTTCTTAGTAGTCTCAGAGCACTTTATAGTTGGAGAATTATACTTCAAATTAATTTAAAAATTAAACAGTAAAGTAGTGACAATCATCTGCTATTCATCAAGTCTAAAAAGCTCTCATCAAAGAAATAATTTATAATTGTCTGAGAAAGGATCACCAAAATAGTAAATATGCATTACTGTCCTGCCATTTCATAGGCTTATAATAACAAGAATGTATAACTTTGAAGCTGACACCATTTCCACTGCAGCAGATAAGGGCGTTGTGGCCAATGTCATGTCCATGGGGACATAGATGGTCATACCCTCTTCCTTATTCACACAGGTTAGGCACCAAAGTGAGTTGTGGCTCCTTGTAGAAGGACTAGAGGAGCTATAAGTCACCTGCCTGTCCTCTCTGAGGCAAGTGATGACATTTTGCATGCCATCATAGCTTTGTGTACAAGGAGATTAAACAAAACATGTCAAGAAGTAGTGCAATAATGAATTGAAAAGAAAATGCCTGACAGCAAGTTAGAGAATAGTAAGGAAGAGTGAGGCATTGTCTATAAAAGAAGTGTGAATATTGGCAGACTTTCTAAGGCAAAATTAAATCTGTAGTACTTTCCAGTCTGTTAACCTTATACAACCAACACAGCTGGGAGGGCGGAATCCAGCTCTCCTCCCTTTCCTCCCTATCAACAAAACAGTTTGGCAATTTCCATTTAGGTCTGTGTGTGTTCCCTCTGACGACATCACAGTTGCATGGCTATTTCTAATGACGTAATCTGAATACTGTGGTTCTATTTACATGTTATTAACCATCTAATTTGTCTTGCAGAATTGCTATTACTGCTGATTATGTACTTGAGTTCCTTGAATATAAGTCTATTAACATAGCTACCAAATTGTCCTTTGACTCAAGCTGACCTCGGAAAACTTCATTGACTTCACTGTGTTAAGGACACTTAAATATAATTTTTAATGAGCTGCGGGAGCTACAGTTTTACCAGGTCTCGCACATAATATCTGGCAGAATTCTGAAACCTGAAGAAAAGAAACTATCAGTACTTAATCCTTCAGAGACAGCTTGGAAAACAAGATTTAACAGGATTTTCAAACCTCAAACCCAGGAAAGTTCCCCTTGAATCAACTTCATTTGTTCATATCTTGTAATTTTCAGTGGTTAGTGTTTCTGTATGCTTAGGGCTGGCAACGCAAGAAACTTCAGGTAGCCATTTCTCTTACCCAATCCATAAGCCATCTGAGTCCATGTGGTCAAAAGATGGATGCAATGTCTGGAAATTAAGCTGAATGTTGTAGGAATCCTCAGCATGTACCGATCTGGGGGCCACGTCTGAGGCAAGGCAGGAAAGTTTCTTGAGGAGATATCAGGGATAATGTTTTGACAACAGGTTTTACTATAGTAATCGAATAATGGGTGAGAAATTTTGACCAGAAAGTGCTATAATTGCAACAGATGTACAGTAGCAACAAAATATACAAGTGGGAAAGCATGCTTATGTGAACTCTTGCTACAAAGGAACATACATTATACATTCTGAAAGGAAGAGAGCATAATCTTTTGTACTTTGTCAGCATTTAATTTTATAGTCTTATTAATTTTTATGTGATTGGAATAAGACCTCACTTCTCCTCCATTAGAAAAGAAGTCAAAAATAACCACCTACAACAGGTCCAGTTTTGGTGGTGACGTGAAAGATGGTACGGGAACAAATCTTTCAGGCTTATGGTATGGAGAACAGTATGTAAGCTGTGACCCTTGTTAAGAAGCAAATTATTTGTGTCAGAGTAAAACTGACTCATGTCAGCTCTGGAATTAGTGTGACTTGGACTAGGCCTGTATGGATAGTTTGTAATTCGACACTTTGCTATTTGCAACCTTGCTATTGACATCACAAAGCCTCTGGAAACAACAGCATGCAGTAAAGATGGTGAGAGCACTCAGGTAGGAGCTTTGGGCTGTGTAGTCTCCTAATGTACCACATGCTTGAGACCAAGATAACAGGGGCTGGGACTCCCTCTTGTTTCTTGTCTGAGACACTCCTAGCAATGGGTTAACTGTTGATACTTCTGTGTTTCTTCATACTGTGATTGACCCACATTTAATGAGAGCTTGACACTATCAGAAGAATAACTCTTCCACAAGAACTCTTCCAAGGTCCCTCTGAAAGCTCCACTGTGCTTTATAACACAGATATTGCAGCAGCATCAAAGCACAAAGCAGCATTTAAGAGGCCAGAGGAATTTAAATAGTACAGTTTGAAGGAGATCCGTGCAACAATATGTTACCACAGTAGCTTGCCATGTCAAGTGGCTTTTATTTAGATAATCGCTCAATTCATTGGTCTTGACATTATCAGTTGAGGATTCTTGCCCGATTAAAATATAATGCAGAAATGTAAGAGAGCAATATCTGCTCTAGAAGGAATTAAAAATGTAGCAAAATGGCCTGTGGCATCGAGTGGGATGGAGCAGTTCTTGAAATGTTTGCTGGATTAGATTGCACCAAGGCAATTCTATTTAATTTCTTTTGCAATGAGTAAATGGTACTGAACTCCACTGTCATCTTGTTTGCTAGCATTCACATGCTGAAAGATATCAAAGAATAACCATAAAAGAAAGGAAATAATTCAAACCCTTGCACATGTAGTTTCAAAGTGGAATATAGAGAATAACTTTACTGACTCACATTAATGCTAAAAAGAGTTGATGGGTAAATCCTCAAGTATTACTGCTATTCCACTACGCACCCACTGAGGTTTCCTGGAGCTTATCACCTGTATTCTTCTTTGAATGTAGTTTAGCAAGTGGTTATAGATTAAAGATATGGGATCTAGAAAATTGTTTCAGTTTCCTACAGCTGAAATACTCTGGCTGGAGGGGAGAGGACAGAAAGAAGATTTAGCCTGTGTTTCAAATTCTCATGGACTGCAAGTGGACTTTGAACACAAAATTATCTGAACCCTCTTGCAGAATAACACACTATTGTCTTCTTCTGAACTATCTGTGAGGTAACACATTCCTGGCTAAGTTTCTGTGACAACAGCTGTTTTCAGACTTCTTTTGTGCTTTCTCATTTTCCAATTATACTTAATTGACATTGTATTGGATAATGGAAAAAGTTAAATCTGATCTTTCATCACTGTGGTAATGTGTTCTTTTTTAATTATTGTCATTAGTTTGGGATTTTAATTTGCATTTTAATAAGTTTAATTAAGCAATCAGTGAATATTTATTTTCAGAACAATCAGTTTGTGATTTTCAAAAAAGTGCTGGGGGGAAAAAACCAAATTCCAGCCAACAGTCCAGGTGAAAATAAATGCTTCTGTTGTGCAACAAATTTTAAAAGAAGCACAGTAACTTTCTGTATAAATGTGAACATGAAGGAAGATCTAAAAATAATTTGTAGGGAAGAAATACAAATCAAAGAAAATAAATCAAAGCTTTATGATCTACAGACTGCACAGCATAGAGAAAGATAAGCCACCGAGTTTAGGTCGACTAATTGAAAATATTTGACTATAAGACATTACCAAACGAGATTACTACTTCATAAGCAGCAGATTTTTT
>VXBQ01011927.1:3280-25159 GCA_013400175.1 Phainopepla nitens | reverse complement strand
AAACACTAGAACATCAACATTTTGTTGGAACTGTTCTGTGGTCCAGGAGCTAGTTATTTTATTCTTTTGCAATCCTTCTGGTATTACTGGTCTTTTTGCAGAGTCTGAATGGGCCACAAGCCCATATCATAGCAGCTCATACAAAAAATGCATGTCTCTCTAGAAATTAATTTTGTCATGGCTTATATCTGACCACTATGGTGTCATATTTTGAGGTGCGTGAGTAAAATTTAGAAGCTTCATGTTCTGAAGTGCAATAATTCACTCACTATTCTTTTTTTGAAGAAAGAAAATTTGGACTTCAGTCTCCTAGTGAGAAGCATTACCATGTGCATTATTACAAATATGCTCAATTATGCTAGTTTTAGGTAAATTGCGGGTCTAAAGAGGATTTATGAGAAAGTAAATGCAGGACATGCCTGAACAAAAGCAAATGCAGTGAAGTGTTTCAGTTTATTAAAATCTCTAGATCTTTTGAGTTCCTGAATTACATTACAATAATTACAGAGTCATTAGAGAGGTTTTGTTTTATTACAAATCCTGAATTCTTTCAGTTCTTTAGACATAGTATTTTTGTTCTGATAAATATACAGTAATTAAATATCAGCCCTGGACAAAAAGCCATGACAAAACCATCTTGCCACAAGAATGGCATTCAGTGTTTAAATTTCATATAAATTATATTTGTAGTGAAATTAGTTTTCACTGCAGTTTTATAATATTGCAGTGCTTTGGACTTGGGTGCCTTGCTCTATCTCCTGGGATATCAAGGAACTTTACAGTTAAACGTTGGGATTGGGAAGCAAAGTGTCAAGAGTCACAATAAATGTAGATGGATTAATTTGCCTTGCTATAAATGAAAACATCTCTGTGTGCCTTCCCATAATATTTACTATCTCCTCCTGTGAAGGTGATGACTTGAAAAACACATTTTTTTTTAGCCATACTCTACGGAGTCATAGTTAGCTGTTTTACTGTACTTTATTCCAGTGTGTGAAGATTTTAATTTCTAAGTATAATTTGTAACTTTTTTTCTAATCAACATTTTTATAACCCATTAAACAGATAACATTTATTACATACTTAAGTGACTGATGGGGTTTTCTAATATTTCAGAGCCTCTAGATACCCAAATAATATGGTCTTAGTGAACCATAGTTGTCCTCAGAACATACCAGTTGTATTTATAATACAGGTTGCTTAAGTGAGTGGTTGACTACAGCTCAGGCCCACCCCAGATCTCATTCTTCCACCAAATTGTTTTTAGCTATGCTTTCTCAGGTTATTTAGATTTTTCTGCCTTTTACCAACTCTATCCTTTAGTAAGGAGGGCATGTCACTGCCCCTCAGACCTTCCCCGCTAAATTTATTACACTGAGAGCTGGCTTTCTCCAGCCACCAGCTTCTGACTTCTTTTAGTTTGAAGCTCTGTGTGTGGGGGTGGTGATGAGGTGTTTTTTTTCCTCTTTGTTCACTGTAATAGGGAGTTGCTGTGGTGGCTGAGCTTTGGTGCATTCATGCTGAACTCAACTTATAAGGGGTTTGTTTACAAGAGGGTGTAACTAGACTATAGATGTGAGATCCTTTAATGGTGAAGACCGGCCCAGGCTTATGGAAGGATTTCAGCACATTTCTGAATATTTTTCTTTGCTGGAACCTGACAAAATTTTGTCCAAATCCTTCCTTCCTCACAGAGTTTGCCTTTTTTGCAATGATGAGATACAAAACCTGACACTTCTTTTATTGTGACAGATAATTTTTTCCTCTTCGCTAAAGAGAAACAAGATAGAGAGGGAAATGAATTTTGGGGAAATGATATGAAGTGAAAGCAGCAGGTTTTGCATAGTTAGGGTAGGAGATATGTTTCTCAGGCAAAAATCAAAAAAGGGGAACTCAAAATGAGACAGAGCAAGCCTGCTGGAGTTGTAAGTTACACTTTCTGAGAACAAAAATATCCTTAAATTAACCAGTTCGGTGTACATGAACAAGGGTATGCATGTGTGTGTGTATGTGTCTGTGTCTGTGTGTCTGTGTAAACCCAAATTCATTTCTTCTTCTTTGTATTTGGAATGTGTAACCAAATACACCTTTTCAGTGTGTTACAGAGATAAGGAGTTTTTCTAGGGCCTGCTTTCAGGGGCACAATGGAGTGCAAGGGTACTTCAGAAGTCTCCAAATATTTGAAGACTTTACCCAGCCTTGAGCTAGACTGTCTGGAATATGTTCATGGCCAGTTAAAGCTTTAGTGGAAGAGATTAGAAAAGATATGTCTGTGTTTGTGTTTTCAAATGAAAATACTCTCTGGCTTTCCTTTGTGCAGGAGTGTTTGGCCAGAGTCCTTAGGGGATAACTGAGCAGCCAAACCACATGCTAGTTTACTGAGATACTACTAGGAGAATGAATAAATAATGGGTAGATAAATAATTGAGTCATATGTTTTTGAGGGTTTTTTTGGTGATGTTGTAAACAAAGATTGAAGGTAGTCATTGGGGAAATCTTATTTGCCTTATCTAGGACTTGGGATTCATTCCATTAAAAGTATTTTCTTCTGAAGTGACTATATGTATAAGAACATACCAGCTTTGTTAATTCCATCTGTATTTAACAGATATAGATCATGCAAGCTGGGTGTTTTTTTGGCTGGGTACAGAATATCCTGGGCTCAGGGCAGTTATGAACATTAACCTTTCATCCAGTTTTCCTATATGCCTTTATTAAAGGTTTATAAAAAGTAAATAAGACTAACATGCTACTGTGCTCCAATACAGATTAATATGAAATTGGTTACTTGTCTTTCATTCCAAAGTCTGAGAGCAGAGCTGGCAGGAAAGAAGCACTGTGTGTTAGTGCTTGCACTGATGTGAATGACCTTAGCTGGGTGAAAGGAAGCAAGGGTTTGCTCTCCTCTGGCCTCTCCCCTCTGCATTATGACAAAACTGAATTGTTTTGTGCTCCTTCCCTTTCCAATCTACAGGAGAGCAATATTGAGACCTGTTCCACCTGGGATCAAGTTGCTCCACTGCTTGTGACCCACAGAGTGACATTCGTCTCCCACAGCCCAGTAGGGAGCTCTAACCCAAAGGCTACTCTGAACTGATTTTTACTCCAGATGCTGCAGGAAGGGTACCAATCAATAGTTAAATATTCTTGGGCTCTTTCTGTTAAAACACATTTAAGATCTGATAGGCAAATTTCTTTACACTTCTCTTATAATTTTATCAGCTGGCAGAATGAAGATTAGATCTTAGGGAGCAGCTTTGGTTGGAGTGTTGGCCCATCTTATGAGAAAGAACCGTAATTGTAGTGGTGACAAGCTGTGACCTGGTTACTGCCCCAGTGACTCTCCGACACTGCCTGTCTTTAATCTCTGTGTCACATCACAAGACAGGTAAACCTGTAGCCCTGGGCATTGTGTGGGAGGAGATTTTACAGGCACATTTGCTCATGATCTCTGGCACCCATGTTACAGCCTTGGCACCCTGAGCATTGTCCAAGCTCCTTTGCTGCTCCCTGAGCCCTGCACAATCTTGCAATGCCCTGGGAGGATGTCCCAGGGGTCGGCTGTTGTACTGACACAGGGTCTTCCCTTGGTGAGATGCTGTGCACTTCCATTTCCAATTTGCTGTTCCCCTTTATGAAAATGGTCCAAGGGAAGAGCATTTGAAAGCGAGGAAGCACACTGATGCCTAGGGTCTATGTAGCTAGTAGACAATATCACAACTTCATAGTCCTTTAATTAATGACAGGTCATTTAATGATGGCAAGCAGAAACATACTCTTGAGTTTCAGAGTCTGCAGTGGACTCTGTGCTCAAAGACCATGACTTCTGTTTCTTAAATGAAAATGTGGAAGTAAGAGTGAAAAGAAAACATTATGAAGCAGTAAACCATAAACTACATTCAGTGGGAAGCAGTTAAATATAAACTGATATATGGTACATACATGTGTGTGTGTGTTGACATGTATACATGCTTTTTATAAATATACACTTGTATAGTGTGTGTTTCAAGCCAGCCAATTGCTCACCTGGAAGATATAGTGTGTCCTTTTTAGACAAAACATTCGGAAATAGAACGTTGCTTTTTTTAAGTAGAAAGAAAACAAAATTCTAGTTTGGAACAGATTTGACTTCTTTTATCAATCACTTCAGAGTCGTTGCTCTCTTTTCTACATAGTATTTGCTATTCCTATTTCCATCAAGCATTCCTCATCACTTCACAACATAACTTAGAAAAACTTGGAGGAAAGCCGCCAAGCAGAAACACACTTTGAGGAAAAGAGATCGCCAAAAGTGTTATAGTTTCATCTTCTTTGAATAAAATGCTTATAACAATGTGTTTGGAAAAGCTATGGGACTTTCAGTGCTCACTTTCAGGAAAGAGACAATGTCTCTTCTGTTACTCACATATATCTGCCAAGAATCTTTTATAAGAGATCACAGGAAACCTTTTTTTTCAAGGCTGTAGATTACACAAATAGATTGTTTTATGTAATTTCAGAGGTGAAGTAAATGGGAGCTGAAACTGCTGAATGTCTCTGAAAATCATGCTGATTTTGCTTGAGTAATTCACTTGCATTTTTTCATGTGTGAAACTTTAGCTTGAATCTTAAATATCTTGCGAGCATTTATAAAAATCTGAATCTGTCAGGGTATTTTTTCTAGAGTTTCTTCAGCAGTGTATCTCAGGTTATTTCATCATTACTTTAGCATTTCTTGAGAACTTAAGCATTAATAGTATGTAGAATGTGTATTGTAGGGTGTTGCTGGTTTTACGTCTGTCTTCAGAGTGACTTAGACTGAACACAGTGGATGTAATGAGATGAGGTGAGTTTCAGCAAGTGCAAAAAACATTCCTTCCTGCTTGTACTCTTCTGCCTCAGTATGCAGGTCATGTACAACGCATGGTGCAGAATCATTGATGTAATTGTCAATTCCAACATCATGTTATGATGATCTGTAAAGATTCAGTTATCAGAAAACATTCCAAATAATAGCTCCCTTTTAAGACATGGAGAGTCAACACCATTTTTTTATACCTACAGAACAACAAATCTGCATGGTTGTGGCTTCTCTGAAAATTAATATCTTGCTTTGCAGAAGGAAAGGGATCAGCTCACAAGACCTTAAGGCAGTCCAAACCATTTTTTTGCAGATAGGTTGATTTAGATCAATAAGCAAGCACACTTGATGTAAGTGGTTTTGGTGATTTTTTTTCTTTTGTTTGTTTGGTTTGTGTAATAGTAATATTAATGTCTTCAAAAATATTAAATTGTTATTGTTTGGTAAGAAACAAAATATTTTGATTATCAAATTAATGAACTTAGTTTTGAGATTTATATGTAAGGCTAACAAAAACCTAATTATGTACCTGCACATATTTATTAAATAATTTGTAATTTTGTTAAAAATAGTTTCAATGATGAATTTTTAAGTTACTCTGTGATTATTCTTTTCTTTATGACTGACACCAAATTGCTTTTGAATAGAGCAGGAATTCACTTAAAATGAACACAAGTGGTGTTAAAAAACCATTTCTATTAAGCAGTAGCCGTATCATAAATGTATTGGCTATGTAATGCATTTTCTAAAGTTAAAATATGATTTAGACACTAAATGAATGTATCTAGTCAAGCAATTAAGCAGTGTGCACAGAAATGAAAATGAAAGAATTTTTCTCATCAGCGAGACCTACTGCTAGATCTCGTGTTCTATAGCCTATTTTTGCATAAACTGAAAAAGTTCTAGATTGTGGTATTGTTTTTTTTCTTAATATCTAATTCAGGCTATCAGTAGTATCATGCATTGGTCTGAATTAGTTGGATAAACTGAATAAAATGTTCTCTCTGTATTGGAAGAAAAATTTCTCACCATCTCAGTGATAGTAGGGGAGCTGCCTTGCTCTGCCATTCGGTTTATTAAATCTTGCTGGAAAACAGATATTGTTTCCTACTTGAAAAAGGCAATTTAGTGAGCTTAAAGATTTTGTTTAATTCGCAATTTTTTGTAGGATGTCCACACAATTCTCCTATTCTCTTATATTATTTTAATTTTGCAATACATAAAAGCTGCCTTTCTGAATATAGACATGCAAGAAATTAATTGTTTTATCAAAAGTAAAATTGTGAGTAATCTGTATTAAGTAAAGTTTAAAATTATTTCATATGTGCTGGGTTTCATGCATGTATAAATCTCTAAAATTAGAGTGAACTGAGAAAATAATGAAGTTGCATATATTTTTTGATATTAAATACCTTCTCTAGGCATGCATATCATGTATGCTCACTTTTAAGTAAATCAGTAAGCATTAGGTAAGATTTAGGCTTTTACAGAGGTAAATTCTGAGTATTTTTTCATAGGTGTGGCCTTAGATGTTTATCTTGGTAATATTCAGGTTGTAAAGAAGTCAGTTCTATGTGGTTGTATGCAAATGGCCCCTTTCAGCTTTGCCTATAAGCGTAACTCTACAGATAATTGTTGAGTCAATTTTACATCTGGACAAGGTGATAACACTGATTCTTATTAAATTGAAATATTGTTTTTGAGAATATTTTTTTAAAAATTTTATCAAAATTATAAAAGTTTTTTTTTCTCCAGATAAAATAATGAAATGTTGCATTCATTTAAAAATGTTCAAAATCCCTTGTATTTGGTATTTCTTGTGCTGGAGGTCATTTGCACACTCATCATCAAATATGAAATGGCATTTTAAAAAAGAATAATCTGAAAAATGCTCCCTGTTTCTTCCTGTGAGGTGCACTGTATTTGTACATTGTAAATGTACACTACATTTATTTGCCTGAACATAGTTTACTTTGTGCAAATAAATTATGTGCATAGGATGTTCTTCGTATTTATAGATGCACACTTATTGAGCATGCTTCAAGTCAAGGACAACCTAAGTGCATTTAATTTGGGAAAGTGTCTCATTTTTGCAACATAGGAATAGCATGGGAACTTTCTTGAAACTGCAAACAGAATATTTCCTATTAAATAGGCAACAAGATATAAACAGGAGGCCTCTGTTTTAGAGCAAATAAAAGATTGGCCTTTTGCATTTCCCCTTTACCAAGAAAATATACAACCTACTTGGCATCCTTTCATGATGATTAATTTATAAAGCATTAGTGTGAAAGGACTATGTGAAGCCATATTTAAGGAATTAAATATGTTGAGATGAAAAAATGCTATTGATGCCTTCTGACTGCTGTGCTTTCAGCAGTTACAGAACTGCTAACTTATTTAAGGAAATATACATAATACCTCGTGAGGTAGAACTTCTGAAGAACAGAAATTATATGAAAACAATTAGCATGAAAATTAATGAAAAGATAAAATACTCCTTTCATATAAAATAGCTAATTAAAAGTGATGCCACAGTATACTGTGGTTTGCTATCAGTATGCACCAGGTCCTAGTATGGCACAGGGACTGGGGCCTCTCAGTCAATAGACTGAAAGCTCAGCTTACAAGAATCCAAGAAGTGTTTTGAACTTAATTCTCTTTCCCCCGTGTTCTTCTTGCTTTCTAAAATTTGACATCTGGAGAGCCACAATGGGCTGAATGTTCTCCACGCTCTAGTAGGTACCAGGGTGTGGTCTTGAACAGAGGGCTTGGGGGCAGAGACGACGCTGCTGCTATGTCTAGGGTCTGGGATGCTTGACAGATGTATGCAAGGATACTTGCCTGAATAAAATCCTGTTTCTTCACAAAGCAGAGTAAATGCTGGTCAGCAGCAAATGCCCAAGAAATAGACACTTTTCCAGAATAATTTGTGGCTTGCAGACTATTATTGGTTTTGTCAGTTTGTCTGATAGTATCTTGGATCATCTCCACATGGAAGAACCTCAGTCACTGAACTCACACATGTTTTATGAGGAAGCATCTTCTCCTGTTTGCTTTGAAATGCCACCTAGTAGCTTCATATGTAGTTCACCAGTTTTTCAACAGGGAATAATTATTCAGTACATTTCCACCTCTTATGATCACATAAAACTATGGTATGCCCTATGTGGTCTGTTACATGCCTTATCATGAGCAGATAGTACAGTTTTTTATACCTGGACAAATATAAAACCCTTAAACTGAGAATCTGTGTATAACCAATACAGAAGCGATATATACTTGCTATACAAATATCTCTGTGTGAATTAAGGAGACCAAGACCATATCTGGAATTTGCAATTTTCAGCAGCATATCTGGGTGTATGACAAGTACCATCTAGCCCATTGTCAAAAGAAATTAATACAGAAAACTTGCTAATTTCTGCCTTGATTTGGAAACTGGATCTTCGTGTTAAGTGACTTTGCATTGCCTCAGATTTATTTCTTTTTTAAATGACCTAAAAGGAGTGTTATCCACTGAAAATTCCAAAGGTTATTTGTATATAGTGAGTTAATGCTAATAGAAATCTGTATTATGTGGTAATAACTGTAATTATTACGTCTAAGGACTCAGGAACCTGTTTTTAACATTTCCTGATGAAATTATCATTATGAAATCTCTACTTGTCTGTCTTTCTTTTTGCTTAAGAAATTTGAATCTGTCGACCAATTTTTATCAACTTTTGAATAGACATCTCGAAGGAATTTTCCTTTAATATGTGTTGAAATCAGTGTCTAAAACAACATAGAGGGAAGGTGGGAAGAGACTTGAGTCCCTGTTACAGGTGAGTTTTCCCCACAGGGGCACCATGTGTTTGGTAGAAGTGGTTCAGCCGATCCAGGTGCACATGTAGGTGGGCTGGCACCATGAGCACACACCCAGCTCCCTGTGAGGAGTTGTGATACGCCCTATCTGTGACCAGTTAAAAGAGAAGCTGGAGAGCAGTGTGGATGAAAAGTCTGTAATAGGTTCAAAAAGTTTGGCTGGTCATGGCAAGCTGGATTTTATTCCTTCCATTGATTAACAATCTTAAAGGTCTAATGGCTGGGCTGTAAAGATCATTGTGACATATGGAAAGAAGAAATGATAGGAAAATCCCAAAACAAAAACCGAACAACAAGAACACCCACCTGCATCAGCAGGGAAACCTGTAAGAATTCTAGTGGAGCATCTCAAGAGAAAAAATTGTTTTAGTGAAGATAATTTCAATGTTTGGGTTCCACATACTGAATGAGCCCATGCTACTGAATTCATAAGTGTTTTTACAAAGCCAAAGGTGTTTTGTAATCATCAAACCACATCACACAAATTTCAGCTGATCAGCCAAGTAAGTTCACTAAACTGATCTGCAGCAATATGCTGAATGTATATCAAATCTAATATTTACTTTGCAGAGCAATAGCCATAAAATCTACATTTTGCTAGGAAAAGATCTATTTCAAAAGGTATTCTGTCCAAGCACTTATGCTACTTTCCTTGGAGTGTGGATGCTATGTGAAACGTAGGCAGGGCCTAACCTGGAGTGTGAGTAGAGCTCACCACAAGTCTATTCAGTAATTCTTTAAGCATAAACACAGACAGGTGACAAGTATACACTAGGATCAGGCCTTAGTTTTCAGCATAAAAGAAGCTGGAAATACTCAACTTTCCCTCCCTCAATAAATCCAGATGACAAGGAAATGTGCTGAAGTGGTCACTGGCTCAGCTAATGAGAGATGTGCATATGTGTTCAATGAAATGATGAGTCAGGGACATGACAGGCACCTCCTTGGTGCCTCTTCTGACTGCTGGTGTCATCTGTGTGGCTCAGATGAGATCTTTCACAACTCAGCTGAAAGATGGAGCTATTTCTCACCACTCCATAAAAACTATTTTCCTTTAGTGACCGTGATCCTGGGCTGCTGGCTCTGAGTGTTTTAGTGTACACTTTTGAGGTTACATCCACCATTTCAATATGTGAGAAAGCTATCCTTGCTCTCCTTTTAGAGAAGGACTTGTGGAGTGTGGTGCAGACCAGGGCTGTGCTGCCTGCTGATGCTACAAGTGGCAGAGGGCTGTCCACTTCTGAGGGAAGAGCTGCCAAGCCTGGTGCCACCCTAAACATCTCCCCTGCTGCTATGGACAGGTCGCATGCTTTGCACGTGAAACATTAGAGTGTTTAATAAAGACATAATGGAGTTGGACATGAAAGTCTCTTGGGATTACCATATAGGCACCTAGTCTGTGGCTAAATTACCGTATAGTTTTTCTCTTACTGGAAATGGTTTATAATCACAGCAAGCTCTTTTGGTGCATCTTTAAATATAGAGAGAACAAAGATGATCATATTTTTCTACATCCTTTTTTTCCCCTCCGTTTTAGACTTTCTTAAGGTTTTCCTGAAAAGCTTTTCAAGGGCAAGTGAAAGAAGACTAAAATTATACTTCTGGCATGAATCACACACATAACTATTCAGATGAAATTTTAGTTGTATAAGCAATTTTTTTTCCAGGCATGTAATTTTCAGCTCAGGAGCCAGATGAGAAAATATTTGTGTATCCTGTGTTCTTGATATATGCATAAAGCAATGTCACTGCCAGTGTAAAAGGGGTTTAAAATGCAGTTTCCATTTTTTTGTACGGTCTGCCTTCTTTACAATATGTTTAACTTTCCCAGGTGTTATTGTGTGCATTGTGGAAAGTGAAGGCAAAAACCTACGATGTATCTCTTTATGGAAATAATCATTCTACAATACCTATTCCCTTCAAAAAATGTTTCAGCAATCCCCATGTTCTAAGTGCTTCAGAAGCACAGTCATGTACAATTGATAGCAGCTGAAAATAGTTCCACATATTCTCTTACAATTCTGGAGTTAATGTCTCAATGATGTGTTATATATTTGAATTTCAAGAAGGCAGTTATTTTTTCATGATAAAAGCATTTCTGGACAGGATCATGGAACATAAAATTCAGCTCAGGATTCTGTTGATAAAATGTATATAAAAAAGTAAATAAAATCAAATCGATCATTTCTTTTCAAAATAAATTGTATAGAAAAGGGGAGAAATATTTTGCTAGGAAAGACAAAATAGACTGGATTTCTACCTTTCATTCTTCAGCACAGAATGCTGAAGAAATAAAATGTGATTTCATAGTGTTATATTCACTGCTTTTGGCAATACTCATATACTTCACAATATTTGTAACCATCAAAAAACTCCATGCCTGTGTATCCCAGCTGTACTTCAGTACATCCAGCTGCATTTTATAGTGTGAATTAGATTTGAGTCTGTCTCATTTTCACCCATGTGCTAAATTGTAGTCTGCAGACCAAAACTAATCCACAAACATTTATTTTGAAAATTAAATTCACACACCAAAACCTAAAGGGCGAAAATCTACACCACAAAATGTTTAAACATCTAGGATGCATGTGCTTAGTTAAAGCATATCTGACGAGAGGCTGGTTTCCAGCTATGTGCCTAGATAGATACATAGACTTCAGTATATGCAATCCACGGTGCATTTTAATATGTATGATCTGCTTTGCCACATCTTGGTTATACTTGAATTTTTAAAAACATGTTCAGACTTCAGGGCTTGTATGAAATATGAATGCTAGCAAGAATGCAAAACCTTTTCTTACTTCCTTTGGAAACCAGCAAGGTCATGATGTAGAATTTAATATAAAAGAAGGGATAATTAACACTGGACTGTGAAATGCTGTTTCTCCATGGAGGTATGCTGATTGAGACACTTACTGGGTTTCTAGTAAGTGCTGGGTACTAAGGGTCTGTAAAGGTCTTTCTCATTTAGCACCTTCTTTGCCTAGTCTGTCTCTAACAAGATGCTGTTCTGCTCTCCTGATGTTTGTTTCAAAGAAGTGGCCTAGGGATAGTTTTCACTTCTAAGTACTAATCAAAGTCAGGGTTTTTTTGTTTTATATTAAAACTCTTTCATGCTTCTGCCATGTAACTCCTTGAGCAAAATTTTTGGTTATGTGACATTTTAAAAACATAACCTTTATGCCACGTCTTCGCTCAACCAGCCACTGTGGAAGAATTGTGCAAACATCATGCTTGAAGTATTTTGTGCACCATTTAGCAAGCCAATAGTGACCTTCATAAGTTCTGTCTCACAGCCCTGTAATATAATCAGCTTTAAGAACCATCTTTCTTTTATGCTAAAAAGTTAATAAGACCAAAGGAAATCAAAAGTTGGGATTTAAAAAAAATCGGGTCTCTACTCTATGGGTTGCTGCTACCCTTGCTCTGGGTTCTTTGTTAATAAAGCAATGCCAATTAATATCATGGGTCCCAGGGGGCTGGGGACAACCACCAGCCAAAAATCACTGAACTGGTGCAACACAGAGGTCACTTTGCAGGGTCTTGCAACATCAAGTACTAAGTCTCTCAAAGGAGAACCTGGAAAAGCTGGATGGCACTGGCTGGAAAAGAGTATCTGGTGTAGCTGGCTGGGTGTAGGCAGGAATCTGACACAGGGAGAGACAAGGAGAGGATGGACTGTAGGTAAGCCAGGAAGCTCATCTTAGACTGACAAGTGGGAAGAAGAAAAGCTGCAGCAGATGTGAAACACAGTCAGTGAGAAAACTAGGCAGGTCAGAAGGAACAGCTGTGAATGAACAGGGAAGGTGTGTTGCAGCATTTGTCAAGGGACACGAGAAAGAGCTGTCAGTGGCTGAGCTGTAAAAAATAGGCCAGACACAATTTTTAAGACTGGATGAGTAGGAGAAAAATGTTTCTATGTAATAATAATATCATGTAGAAAAAAACTGAAGCCAAAGTGTAGATATGATTAACTGGAACCAGATTTCTTGCTGGTCACTTTATTTTGTTATACAAACGTTAGGTTTTCTCCACATGAAGCTCACTGAATTTGAACATGTTTCTGTATTGAAACAAAATGGAACCATTATTATGAATATCAAGATGTACGTGGAAGGAGTGTTGCTGCTAATGAAGCTGTGTTGTGTAAAAGCTCAAAAGAGGTCTTAAAAATTTTGTCTATTAACAGTTTAAATGCATACTTCAGCATGGTTTTTGCCATTTTTGTGCTGTATGACATCCCCCTATATTTTTAAAAAGATAAATTAGTTCAAAGTATTGATCTTTTTTTCTGCAGTATAGAATCTGCTCCTCTAAACTGTGTGACTAGCACTTTATTTAGGAAATATATAACACCGGTACAGCTGGAAAAGGTTTGAAAATAGTTGTATTTTTGTTTTTCTCTTCTGGAGCACAAGAGGAATCAATTCTGCTGGAACCTCTGTGGGATTGGTAACAGAATGGCATGATTCTTTGTTACAGCCAGTATCCTAGCATACAGCTGTAATTCTATTATTTCTCTGTCACTTAGCAGCTTTTGTTTGGATTTGAATCCCAGTGAATTTTTAAAAGGTATAAATTTGTTATGGAGCTTTAATATTGACTTGCGCTGTGTAGTTCTAATTAAGTATTCCCAGAAATGCACTAAAATGGCATTGTGTTTGTTGTGTTCCTAGGTTTGCTTGTTAGTTTTTTTTAAGGAAGGAAAAAAATCATGGCTGCTATTTTCCACTCACCTAAAAGCTTTTTTGTGATTATAATTTGTATTATTCAGGCTCATACTGACCACACAGTAAATAATGTTTAATTGCCTTTGATTACAAAGAAGAAAAAAATAACTCTAGCAATTATGTATTTTGTTAGTACTGCTGCAAAATACAAGAGTATTTGCTGATTCCCTAATGACTTGGGATCCCACAAAATGTATGATTCTTCACCATGTTTATCAGATTTAAATTCAGTGTTGGACAGGGAGGAGGAGTGGCTTACTGGGAAAAGGAATATTTCAGGCAGGAGGAATTGTATATTTTTTTTCCTGTAATAGGGAATAAAGAATGTGGTGCAGGCTAATACATTAGTTTTTAACAAGTGGAGAAAGAATGACTGAAGTCTGGAATCACAGGTCTGGAGAAATGTGAGAAGCTAAGAAAAAACCATTTGAAAGCTTGAAAAATTATTCTCATTGTGCAGACATGAATGTCTCTACATAAATTTCAATATCCCTAAGCACCTCCATTCAAATATCCAGAGGAAGGATTTTTGGACTTTTCTGTGAATATCCAAGGCAGTTTGTAGCTTTGGTGACATTTTAAAACAGGCAGGTCATAGAAAGTTCAGCAGGAAAAATCCAATGCTTTTCAGCCCTATTCTGTGGGAGACAAACTCCAAAAAGAATTAATGGTGTCTTCTCTTTCTAAACATTGTTAAAGCCTTTCTGTAGGTGAAATTCAGTATACAGATATGGAGAATATCAACCTTTCAATTTTTCTTTCATGATGAATCCTTTTCATTTGGTATGTACCAGGATGGGGAAAAGGTGACCAAAGATTTCTTTGATGGGGAGCCTGACCTTATAAGTACAATAAAAAAAATCTTCTGAAAGGGGATATATTTTCCTGATTTCTCTATTCTGGTACAAGAATGCTATGGTACAAGCATCTGTACCATAAGCTATAGTGTCCACAAGGCAGCTATACAGACAATTCAAGATTCCATGTAGAGAGAAGGGAAGTGCTTGTATGTTCTTTCCATTTCCTATTTTTTATTTAATTTTGAGATTAAATAAAGCCTTTTCAATTTTCCTTTCCAAATAAAGAGGAAAAAGCGGATAGGGGCAGAACTTATAAGCCAAAGAAGAAAACCTCAAGCCAGGACATTATCTAGAAAAATTAATCCTTAAAAAAACCCAGCAATGGCTATGACAAAGAAAAATCTGTTGGCAGCAAAACCAGACTCTATAGGTAATAAAGTTAACTGTTTTGATATTGTTATTCATTTAAATGAATGATGATTATTAAGAAAGGCAGGCGAGAAGTGTTTCATACTTTCAGATTCCCATGAAATACAAGAGTAGGATCATATGGTTGCATGTATATTCTTCGGTCTGGTAAACAGAGAAAAGTATGCTTATTTTTGCTAGTTGATCATTTGAGCCTTGGCTCAAATAATCCTGTTCCCATTTCAAGGTCCTGAAAGAGTCATGCATGTCCAAAACAGGAGCAAAAGTAATTCAAGTTACAACTGGAGTTGTCTCTTAGATGTAAATTATGACAAGTTCCTCCTGTATGAAGCTGCTGTCTTGATTTTTTTCTCAGTAAAATGGGATGATGAAAAGAACACCATTTCCCCAATACCTAAGAGGATATATTTAAGACTGTTTTTTGCAGTGCTAGAAATATGCACCGCTGTATTTTTATTAAGATAGAGATCACTTGACTAAACACATTATTTTCTCCTAATGTACTAGAAGACTAAATTTATAGGGAGTCACTAGTCTGTGAATACACATCTTCTGTGACAAACTTTTCATGTTTGCTTTTAGCTGCAATGCTTAGAGTCGCCATTTTTATATATATGAGAAACAATCAAATTTCATGCAGCTGCCAGAGACTTGCTTATTCTAAAGCACAAAACCTGAGCATTTCACCTAGTTCTGGCAGCTTGTGTCGGTAGTCATAATACTGGGAACAGAAAATTAAACTGCTGCTGAACTTGCTTGGCCAAGCACTTGTGGATGCTCCAGGAGCATGTTCAACATGCTCCTTGCTCCCATTAAGCATTTCAAACATCTGTCCCCAGTGCTGGAAGGTCTGCACTGGCACCTGTTGAATAGAAAATCATTCACAGGATTGTACATCGTGGGCTTAGTGCATCCCAGTTTTGATAATCTCTTTATTCCCTGCATGCCTGACATGATTTGAGATCTGCTGACACAGGATTTCAGTGGTTCATAACATGTATCTCAAGACAGAGAATGTGGTTTTAGGGCTTGTGCTTTTTAATACTTTCCTGTTTTGAACTTCATCCCCACATGATGAGGCTAGAGCTTGACAGTTGTTTTGATATTCAAGAACTTTCTGGCAAAGCCTTACTCTTCAGTGTATGGACATAAGTTTCCAAACGTCATTGTGGGACTGAGAACCAGGAATGCCTAACATATAATTGCAGGTACCATCAGTGGTATCCTAGGCTTGGGCATAAAACATTGTGTCATTATATAAATTCTACCCCCTCTGTTTCCTTCTTAGCAAAATAGCATTGTACCTCATGCGCCTTTCAATGATCTGATTTGCCATTTTGGATATAAAATGGTTTTTTCATCTACTGAACAATAAATGTCACTTTTATATTTAGATAGCGTCAGACCTCTGAGCTTCAAATTCACATGCTTGTTAAATATTTTGATTGTTTTCCTTGGATGAGTTGCCTGGACATGCATGAGAATGTGTCTTTTAATATATTTCTATCTTTATAACCTTGCTTGAAATCTTTGTACATTCTTATCTGATTTCATAATCTTTACTGCATTCTTAAGCAGCTCTGTTGTTAGTAGATTAGTAATCCAGAGCAAAAGACTTTCATATAAACAGAAATTCTCTTGATTGTCCCCTGGACCAGTGTGCAGCCTTTATATACATACACACATACATATATACATATATATATATATACACACACGCACACGCATACTTCTCTTGGCAGAGTTTGTGGTTTGTTTGTGGTTGTTGTTTTGTGTTTGTGGCTTTGTGGTTGTTTCCTAGACAACAAAAAGTGTCATTGGGAGGCTGGGGGCAGAACACGTTTCCTTATAGTCACGTTTCAGAGTCAATGACCAATTATATTGCAGGGTGTTTCCCAAGCCAGCACATAGGGAACAGAAATTCACGACTGTGGCTCCTAGGACAGTGCAAAAAATAATAGAAATTAAAAAACATGAAAGAGACATGACTACTAACTACAATCTGAACACCACAAGTTCAAGAAATTCAGGCTTGCTCTTTAGATGTCCTGTAGCAATGTCCTAGGGTTGTCTGAAACCTGGAAGACTACTGTGTGTTTGAAGACTTACTGTTGCAAATCCTACCAAGAACTTCACATTTGCAATTTACCCTATAACTGCTCTGAGAAAAACTAAGTTAAAAGAATATAAAACAGTTTGTCTGGCAGAAAACAAACATGGGTCATGAAATGCCAGTGGCCACAGAAGCAAGTGAGCAAAAGGAGGATAAAATTGACTTACTACTAAATTAGATCCCAAAGTGTTCTTTACTTGGTATTGTCTGACCAGTTGCTGGTTATGATGCTTTGCACTTGCACAACTTATTCTGTGTTTCTGAGGTCAGGGCTTAATCTATTTTCCATGTAGAAATGGTAGAAGGAATTTGGAAATCACGTTTTTTTGGTAGTGATCTAAAAGTATGATATGTATCTGTAACAAATCCCTAGTGCTTTACCAGGTAAAAGTTTCAGAAATCCAAACTCTTTTATGCTCCTTGCAGGAAAATGTTAAGGACTCTCATCATCAATAGGTGTGGTTATCACGTGTCCATTTAGTAAACAGAGTCAGATAACAACTACTCTGGAATTGGGCTAATAGTTAATGTATTGCAAGGCACAAAAGCAGAACACCTTTTTTTTCTGGGTGTGGTAGTGTTGTAATGCCAAAATGAAGCATTTTATATACTGTGTAAATGTACACTTCCTAAATGTTGCTGTTACCATTAACTGATCTCATTAACTGGGTGTGATGAATATAACATGTCATGTGGTCTTATGCAGTAGGAACCAGTGCTTAGCTTAGGAGTAAAGCAAATTTTCCCCACCTGCTTCTCATCTTTCTTTGAAGGATATTATGATAATACCTGGCTTAGAGTCTCCCATTTCTGGCTAAAAAGAACAGATTTTTTTCCAAATGTGCAGTTGTTTTGTTTATGTCTTTGCCATTCTAAGAATACTGTCTCTGTTATCTTTCTCAACAAACATATGAAATATTGGAGAGAGGAGGGAAATGCAATAAGATGAAATAGGTAAACTGAGGGGCTGGCACTAATTCTAAGTGTAGGGGAATCAAAAAGAATTTGAAAGCTAGACCTCAGTATAAGTAATCAATTTGAAGGAAATGGGAGCACAATGAAAATTAAAGGTAATAGATAGTNGGCGAAGTGGAATAAGGTTGGAAAACAAAACAATCCAGTAGGCAAGGATGAGAATAAAACAGAGAGATGGAAGAAAATGAGTATAACAACATGGAAAAAGGAAATATGAGAAAAACAACAGCACTGAGTTTATGTGATTTGAATTCCTTTCTGCCGAATGTTAAATGTTTTTAGAAGTTCATGGCAGTATGGTCAACAGAAGAACCAAGACAATTTTATCTGAACATGTGAAAACTACATAGGCTCCCAACAACGTGGGACTTCCATCTGCTGTTGCACTTAAGGGTCTGACTTCAGAACGCAAAGTGCAGATCCTGAAAATAAGTACAGCAAGTTCTAAGTAGAGATGAGATGAAAAAGCCAAGGAAGGTCTTCCCTGAGAGACTTTGAACAGCCGCATGCTCTAGACTCTATCATGGATGGAAATCGTTAGGCTATTTCATTTCTGCTCATCTGCTATGTCTTATTGAAGTGCCATTTATCCAGCAGGAAGAGCAGCAGAAGGGTATCTGAATGAGGGACCCTCCCATTCCACATTTTTCCAGCAGAAGTGATAGGACCGTGTTGCTTGTGCTGCAAGTTGAGGTGATAGAGCTGGAGGAGTGCAAGAAATCAGTTTGTTCTTCCAACTCATGGAGGTCCTTATCTGTCCTCTTTCTTACAAGATCATGAGAGATACCCTTCCTCCCTCCATCTCCCAGGTCTTTGGTAACTCACCCACTGCTCAGGGAGTGATCACCTAGGAGCTGGCTCTTTGCTCTGAACACTGATCTTCTTTAACCACTGCAGCATTCATCTAAAGCCACTGGTTTGTAATGAATTGAGTGGTCACAATCTTTCTCACTCCACATGACCCACTATGATGTGGAAAACTTATGCAGGAGGTAGTCTTTTCTTTTCTTTGGCAAATACTGACTCTTATCTATTGCTTCTTTCTAAGCCCACACAAAGAAGGTACAGGTTTCACACAGAGTCTGAAAGCTGGTTTGTTGGAGAGATCAAGGATGCTGCGTAAATGAGCCTTGTGCTGGTATTGCAACATTGGGCAATGGTGCTCTCCATGTTGCAGATAGGAAAACAATGTGTGCTCCTGCCCACAGCTAGGACACCTAGGAAATGTAAGAAATACAGTGAAGACAGAGGCTGGAATAGGATCCTGGGGCCTGTCAGGGCAGCTTTTCCCTTCATGTCTGGCCAAAGTTGGGGTGAGGGTACTGCCAGGCTGCTGTGGTATGTAGATGTGAGCACATGTCTGGGAGATGTGAAGAGCAGAGCTTGGACCAGGAACTTTGAAGGCCTTGCTAATAATGGAGTAGTTTCTGCTAAGGATTAATCAATTTCTGTGCTTAAATATCCTGGTAAATTAATTCAAATATGCAAACATTTTCTAAAACCAAAATTAACTTGTATCTGTCCTGTAATTGGTGGCTAAGAAATGTCAAATCATCCTCTGTCTGAGACTAAAATATAAAAATGAGCCTCTATTTTTACTGTTCACTTCATACCNGCGGGGGTGATTTTTATATAAGCCGCCTTCCTCTCCTCAACATAGCTTCATCAAAGTGCTTTATTATATTATCGCTCATGCTTTTTGTACTGTTTTCTAATATTGTACTGACTTGTCTGAATCACTTTGAAAATTAGGGCTGCCTCCTTCTGAGACAAATCCAGGCCTCATTAAAATTCATAAACAGGCAGCCAAAAGCTTTGAGCAGTTTTCCATTGATGCTGAGAAATGGAATTGTCTTTATTTATCCTGATAGCATATAATTTCAAAGGGTGTCCACATCTATAGGCAACTGGATTTTGAATGATAACATTTAAGACTCACTGTGAAGGAAACTGATATTCATTAAAGACTTCTCTGATACAAACTAGTCAATGGCATTGCAAATCAGCTGTTTAGTGTTTCACAGTCTTCTTTGGGTTCAAAAAACCTTCATATTCACATTCATGGCAAACATATGCTCTCACATAGCAATGGTGTGATCTTCTCAGGTAGCATACCTATATACCTGGAACTCTGTTGTATACTGTCACTGCTGATTGCATGAACTGTCCCTCATTTTTGAGGAGCAGTGGGAGAGGAAAGGAGATAATCACTTATCTCTGCGGTTTAGCCCAGCTGAGCCCATGCGACACAACTGAATGCTAGTTGGGCAGTAATATTTGGACACTGCATTGTTTTTCTTCGTCATGCTGCCAAATATGCACTGAGAATAATCGTATTTCTCCAAAATCTCAAATTTAATTAGAAAAAAAGATCATATGCTTTAATCAAAGATGAAAGTTGAAAACTTTTGACACGGTATAATTCCAGAAATACAAGAATTTATATATAGCAATTGTCAAGCACATCAATGATAATCAATCAGTAAGCTTTTGCAGGGCTTTGATATGGAAAGCATCTAAAATTTCAGCAGATAAAATCAACTGAGTAACATGTTTACTTGGAAGTTTGTGTAAATGTCTCTATGATACGCACTTCATTAACAAAAAAAGTGACTCTATTAGACAAACCTAGCACTTATGGCTACACTATATGAACTATTAGTAATTGACATGTCGACCTTCAGTTTGGAGAGGCCTCTAGTAGTGTCACACAAATATGACACATACTGTAGATATCAGGGGGGTTTTATGTGCAAGGAAGATTTTTTCTGCTATTCCCTTAAGTAGAGCAGGTTCTGGTGAGAACCAGAATACTTGTACTTATCTACAATGGGATATTTTTCTACATAGATCTTTTTTTAAAAGATGGCAAAAATTGTAAGATCAACTCATTTTGTGAGGTTGCCACACTTTCAGGTAATATGATCTACATTATAAAAATGAAATTATGTATATTTCTGTTTGGTTTCAGCAGCATAAATCCAAAAGCACAAGTCTAAATGCTACTTCTGCACTAGTTCATCAGATCTCTGGAGTCTTCCCTGGCCTTCTATAATGTATTGTATACACACAAAATGTTCCTTGCACATCCTTCTTTTTATGAAATCTAAGATGTAAGAAGTGAAACTTGTAAAAGTAAGCAGTTAAAATCACTGATGTTCATAGCAACTTTGCAGTTTATAACCACTGGGAAAATGCAAGATATAAAAGGGGAATTTCAGATTCGCTATTAAGTTATTCTTTTATAACAAGACTCAGAACAATCTCATTGTAGCAGTAGATTTGATGGTGGCTTCCTTTTATAAAAAAGCTAGTAAACATGATACTGATGAATTCTCTTACATGTGTCTTCAAAATAACAGTAAGTACATGACACTATTACTTTGTATTTGGAATCTCTATGCCTTCTATATTTAATGTATGAATTCAAACCCACACAACTGAATTTTTGTAAAACTAGTGTTTATTAAATCAATATAAAGATGGTAACAGCTTTTAGTAGATGGGCTTCCAGACAGTTTTTCATACAGCAATGTTTGTACTTACTTATCATCCCTTTTAGCCAAATTTGTTCTTGTTCTCTGTCACAGAGTTATGATTTCCCAAGGAAATCTTGCTGCAATCTGTGCATCATTAGAAATATGTGATTTTGATTTTCAATATTAAATGTTTAAAATTAACTATTTAAAAATCCTCAGCATTTTACCTGAGTGTATCCAGGGCATTCACTGAAATAGTGAAATGCATTCAGAAGTCCAAGCAGAGGAACTCAGTTCAGAAGTTCTGGACCTGTCTCAGACCCATTGCTCTTAGAAATATATAGGCTGGTAAGGAACACCCTTTGCAGTATGTTTCATACTGACTGGTTCCAAAATGCTTAGAGATCTTTTTGCTTTGATATCTGGGTTGAATAATACCCATCTTAGACCAAGTAGATTGCACACTTTCCATGTAATACAGTCTTGTAAACAGAAGCTATTTTAAGTCAATTGTGTATTAGCTCTATGCAGTCAGTGAATACTTGATGAAATGCTTTTTCCATACTGAAATATTCATGAAGCTAATTTTCAACAATCAACAAAATCGAGTCATGTTTTTGAAAAAGAAAACAACATCTTTCCATAT
>VXBQ01011926.1:368330-463167 GCA_013400175.1 Phainopepla nitens | reverse complement strand
TCCCTCCCTGCCTCCCTGCCTCCTTCTCCCGCAGCCTTGGGCACTGGTCCCGGAGAGGCGAGCCGTGCGGGGCCGCTCCTCGCCGCTCGGTTCCGAGCCTCCCTCTCGGGGCCGCCGCCCCCGGCCGCAGCTCGGGGCACCCCGGCCGGCGCTGCGCGGGCTCCCGCGGCCGCTGCCGTGCCCGCGTCTTCCGCGCTCTTGAATCGCCCGCCTCTGGTCTGGGGCCCGAAGGAGAGGGGTGTTTTTCCCCGAAAACCTGTCCCGGTGGCTGTTGGTGCCTTTCCCGCATCCGTCGCGTGAATGCTGCGTGAAGGGAGGCGTTGGTTTCCTAATTTCCTTCATCCTGGAGCATCGCTCCTCGTCTCCCGATAACTTCGTCTGTTTGCATCTCGGGCTGTTCCTTTTTTTCAGCTCTAAGTTAGCAGCTGCAGAAAAATGAGGTAAACAGGCTCAGGTAGGGTATGAAATCGAGGAAGACTTTGCATCCCTAATTTTCCTTCTCTTCAGGATTAGGGTAAAAATAAGTGTCGAATCCTCTTATATGGTTTGTGTCTACTGTTTTAAAATAAGTCCCCCTTTCAAGATGTGACGACCTAGCCTCTGAGCATTGTGCACGGAGATCTCTTAAAAAAAATTGTTATTTATAAATTTAGGTCCAAAGTTCTTTTCCTATTATTGTTCTTTTGTAAGGCTTTGATTACAGAACTCTGAAGTCTGAATACACTCAAAAGAACTATTAACATTATGGTGACGTTTTTTTAGTGCAGCGTTCTTCCACAGGTAAAGAGCCCACTGAGTTGAACTTAATCCCTTTTGATGTTAATAGTATTGTGCACACAGATGCTAGAAGGATCGCTGATTGATATAAAGGGAGTTGTTCTGTGGGTTTGTCAGCTTAATGATTATGATTTCCACCTTCCAAAGAAAATCACTGCTAGAGAACAAGTAATAGCCAGCTAGAGTAAACTAGGTTAAGGCGCTTTAATACCAGTAATAACTAGCAAGCATTCGATTTGGTGTGTATTTTACTTCTTGTAAAGCTCTCCAAGACCCATTTGAAATTAAAATGATACATTCTATATTTGTTTTAAAGCACGTTTATTGATTTCTTCACTTTATGGCCTCCTATCTACTGTCGTGGGTGGTCCAGTCCTGGAGAGGTGGAAATGAGAAAAATGCTTCTTTGAGAGGCTGTCTAAAAGACAAGCTGTGTCCTCTAGCATCATGTTTTGAACAGCAGAAAAACGGAGTCCCTAAGCTACAGAGCCAACCGGATAGAGAACAGAAGCAGTTTCATGGCACCCTGGGTTATGCAGCAGTGGCCCTGGAAGGGTATTCAGCAGAAGCACTCTGCTCTCCTCCCTTACAATGGTTTTGCATTTCTGCTGGCCATGCTGTTTTCTGTCTGCTGTTGACCTCTTGATGGGAAGTTGAGCTGCTTTCTCTTGCCTAAATTACAACGTTCTGCTGAGTTTCATTACCTTTGGGCTTAGAAAATGACCTTCCCTTCAGTGTTTCCCGAGGTTATGGATCTCAAAAATTTCTGTCAACAGTTTGTACTTGTGGCAGATGAGCTTGCATTGCAAAAATATTATTTAAATGGCCTAGACAAGACTTTCAAAAATATGCATATTCTCTCTGCACGTTTGTTGATAGTGGAGAAGCGGGGGGAGTTAAAACTTCTTAACATCCAAGGCTGTGTGGAATAAACTTCCAGGCTTCATTCATCTGGAAACAGACCTTTTGTTCCACTTCTACTTGGATAATTTTCCAGTAACTGCAGTCAATTCATATTTTTTTTATATTCAGGGAGCAACAAAGGTAATATTCTGAAGCTGGTTTGGCTTCCTGATGTCTTAATGGGGATTCAGTGGCAGCACTGAAGCCCGCTCATTTAGAGAACGTAACCTGAAGAATAATTGTAATTACTTCTAGTAGCCAGTATCATCTGAATCAATTTGTGAGTGTGGCTATAGGCAGAATATTAATTTTTCATGGGACCAGCTCCCAAGTCATGCCTTTAAAGATGAAGAATGTAGGTCATAGGGGGAGAACGGAGAAGTGTTGTGGGAACTGCAGACATGTAAAGAAGGTATTGTGGGTTGTGATAAATAATTTTGACATATGTTCTCTTAAAGTTGATGTTCAAAAAATCAAGCTAGTTGATAAGCAGCATTTAAAATACATGACAACGTAAAAATTTTTTTCTGTAATTGTGGGGTTCCTTTTTGAACTGGCATTTCCTTTTGGCATTAAGCTGGGGAGCATGTTTTAGTACAAAAGATGGATCTATTTTAGGATCAAAAAAGGATGGAACAAAATAAAATGATGGTAGGTGTACCTGTTACATGAATGAGAGCTATGAAAATATTCGCTGGCAGAAAAAGGATATAAATGGTTTACATTTTAAATGGTTGTGTCTGTGATGTGTAGCTCTACTCTGATTTTTGGAAGAGGAAGTTTTCTACATTTTATTTTGCGGTGTGTAAATTTCAGTAGGTTGAAAGTGATTTTACTGAAGATTGTTGTGTGTAACATATTTGCCACTAGATATTTCTAAAGCAAGGTTGAATGCTTTCCTGAGGAAGATGTACTAAGTTAAACTGTGGTTTCATTCTGGAATTGGTCTGGAGTAGGGTGGAGTGAGAAGAGGGAAGGTGGGCACTCTTCCTCATTTAGGAATTAAGCCAAGCAAGATTAACCCAAGAAAAGCAGTGTTGGAGAACTGTTCATTGTGTACTCATACAGTGGGTGGACACAAGAAAGAGGATGGGAGCAGGAAAAGGGGATGTGGAAGTGTCTGATTGTCGTAGTCTGGGCTGTACAAGAAGTCAAACTGCATTGTAAGGGGTTATTTCTGGCCTTCTATTTTGAAAGCAAAGACTACTTTAAACTTTAAGGGTGTTAGACTTTAAAATAAACTGCTATGCTTCTATTTTTTTAAGAGACAAAAATCAAAGTGCAAGTGAAATGACTGGGTGTGGGGTTTCTTTCTCTTCCTACTTGTCGAGGTGTTCACATTTTTAAAATGTTTATCATTTCTGCACTGTTCAATTTTACTTATCTGGTTTTCTTATTTATTTCATGGGTTAATTTTTTGGTGTAATATGACTCTGAATTATTGCCTTACAGGCAAGGAAGATATTGTGCTGTTATCCAGTTGTTATAGTTGATTTCACTCTACAAATCTTCAAGATTCCTACTGGAGTGAAAGGTAATTTGTGGTTTATTTTTTTAGGTCAGATGATTCATTGTTTGAATTTACTAAATAGGCAAAATTTTGTGTTCCGTTTCAACTTCTCATTTAGTATGGCTGTTGATGTGATAAATTTACATGGCTTGATATGTCAGTTTTCTAATATATAGAAAAGAACATCTTGATACAGTAAATATTTTGACTTCTACTTTAAAATTATGTGTGCACTCTCCTGTGAAGGTACTTTTACTGGTAACTTATTTCCTCCATAGGCTTCGCGTTGTCTTTCAGAACTTTGTAAAGATTTACATACTAAATGAAGACCATATCAACAGAATATTGATTAATTACTATTGAGTAATCCAGAAATAGCTATTCTGTTTGGCTAGTGAAATGAAGGAAGTATGTTCCATGTATAGTATGAGATTATAGACTTGTGTACTGCAGGTGAGACAGGTCAGTAAGAATGCAAGTTTATTTATTTTAACAGCCATAGGGGGGAAAAAAGGTTTTTTTCACTTGCTGTAGTGTCTGATATCTTAGAGGCACTACACAAACACTGCATTACAACAACTCTGAGTTGGTGTTGTAAAGGAGAATGTCAGATGCCAACCCTTTGCTGTGCACATCACATCTGCCTTTGATGGCATAAGGCTTCATGACTGCACTAAAGCCTGGGATGCTTTCAAGGCTTGACTTCAGTGAAGTTGGCCTCTTCTGTAAAAACTGATTGTCCCTGCAGATTCTCAGAAGCAGGTAGTAGTGTTTTGCTTATGTGTTTCTTTGGATTTTTTTTTCCAAAGGAGATAAGGTACTACTACTGTTTGTCTCTGTAGTGCTTTTATTAATAGTTACATGGCTTATCAGAGAGTTCTTGTGAAGAATTGCAGGAAGATCCTCTTTTTTAAAGCTGGTGACTTTTGCCAATGCCTAGAGAGTTAACTGGGTGTTTTACTTGATATTGTATCTACCATGCAGCTCATATTTCTCTGTATCTTGGTTTCTCCTCCCTGTATTCTTTCTGAAAGGTGGGATGATAAAGCCTGTCTTTCAGCTTACCTTGCTGTTACTAAGTCATGCAGCCTGTGTGCTCTGTAAGGTCATTGTTAGAAGATCTTGCCATTGAGTAGTAAAATAAGGTTAGCTAAGGACAAATCAAAGAGAACTGTGCATTTCCATGGTCCTCTAGGCTTGAATCTTCCCTTTTACTTCTAACATTGTCTGTGTGGTTTTCTGCTTGCAAAGCAGTAGTTCTGGAGAACTGTTCTGTAGGAAAAGACATTCAGTAACCAGAAAATAAAAATAGACTCAAAGAAAAAATTAGCATGGACTCTCTGAAGGATCAGTTTCATCTTAAATTGCTTGCACTGATGACAAAGCAGAGTTTAACCAAATATTTATTGTTGAAATTACTCTCTAATTAGTAGTGTTGTACAGCTAAATGTAACACCAGGTTTTACTGTAATTTGCTGCTATCCCATTACTGTGGGTAGAGAAGTATAGACTATAACTGTGGTATTCTTTATAGTGGCCTGCATAAGATTTTGACTACAACATTTTAAGAACATAGTGTTATTAAGAGTATGAAGAGCTTCAGTATGTATTTAAAATGCATGATGTACTCTCGTACCAAAATGGAAAATGAGAACAGCTTTTTCTAATTTGAAATACTCAGTTATCCTGTATATGGGATGTAAAATATATATTCTTAATTCAAGTTTTTGATTTCATACTAGGCAAGCCTTTGGATTCAATCTGATTCAGCATGTATCTTCCTACTTCTGAAAATCAAACCAAAATAAAAGTGTGCTTGGGTTTAACATTTGTTGAAACACTTTTATTGCTTGCAGTTACTCGCAAAAGCAGGGATTCATCAATTAAAATATGTCAGAATATACAAAGTATGTCCTGCAAACTTCTTTGAACTTTTCAGTTTTGGATCTGAAAGTTTCAGTTTCCAAATACAGTGTTTTGTACTTTGTAGGCATTCTTTGTAAACAATCGGTTTGCTCTTTCTTCAGCTGAAAGAAGCTGTTTTATCCCATTTGGCTTCTCCTTTTGAAGTTGTACTTTGAAAGCTCTGTTTAAATAATATACTGTAACTGCTGCTGTTTCATCATCAAGCAATTAAAGAAATATGCCCTGTATATCACTGATCTTCTCTTAGAGGGCTGAGTCCTTTTTGTTGTATGGTTTTTTTGGTACTTTTCCTGGTACCAAAATTATTTGACCACAAGTCTGAAATAAACCTGGTATCTGGGAGGGAGAGGGGGTGGAGGCAGAGTGGGGAACCCCCAACTAGGACCAAAGAATGCTGTAGCATTAAACTAATTTTTAAGTCTGTGTTTTGTTTTATGGCTGCCTTGTCCCCTCTGTAGACAACATTTGTCAAAGATCACTGTATATTATGGTCAGAGGCAGCTGCTTGGATCAAGGCTGGGATTGCTGCATATCAATGTTACTGCTCCTTCTTTACAAACCCCAGTTGTAAGTGATTTTAGTATTAAACCTGTTTTGGACCTCTAATTATCTCATTAGTTAACTGAAGCTGTTGGGTATTTGGCCTCACTTTCCCAGTGTGCTTTCTTGACTCTGTGTGTGTGCTTGAGGATATATTACTGAGAACAATTGATGCTTAATGAAATTTGTCCACTTACAGATTGATTTTTCAATCCCCACCCCTCCATGCCACCGTTGTATTTGCCTATACTGAGACCATTGTATTTCCAAGCATGTTGAAATTTTTTCATTCTGAAGGGTAAGTCATGTTTCTGAAGGCTGAAATTTCATAGTCTCCAGATTTTCTACTGAGTTGAATTAAAAGCAAAGGTGAAACGTAGCATATTAAAACACTGTAGATTTTTGTCACTTCTGGATTTAGTCCCAGTGACAGTAAGAATGCTATTTAAGTGTCATGGCATAACTGCAGAATAATCACTTAGTATTTAGGCTGAATAGTTGAGGGTTTTTTGGGGAAAGTTTACACTGTTACCAGCACATTGTTCTTGTACTGTAGAAGAAATCAAACTATATAAAAGTGAAGTTAGGAATACTGCACCGTGTGGTGTAGGTGAGAAAATTCTTGGAGGAAAGGTGCTTTTTCCATGGAAATCCTCTGTAAGATGAGAGCTGCAACTCTCTGTTGCCAGAGAGTTCTATGTTTAAAAACATAATCCAAAGAAAAAAATGAAAGTGTGCTACAGAACACAGTAATGGATGACAGTGCTCTGACTTGGGGAGAGTGACAGGGTGATGTGGTTAATCTAGTTTAAAGAAACCCCACATATAACATTGCTGCCCCTTTCATATTCCCTCACATGTCTACTGGTTTCAGCAAATTTAGTAAAAGGTACATGATCCTACATTCTACTTTTATCCTTAGACCATTACAAGATCAGGAATCGAAACAGAATATTTGCAGTCTTTACTAGAGACCAGGTATTAAATGTGAGACACTTACTACTGAAAGAAGAGTTCATACAATTTTAGCCCTGATATGAAAGGATGACTCTAGAAGCTGCTTTAGTTCTTGTCTTTTTTGTATTCTGAACTTCTGTTCCTTTTATTTCAAAAAGCCTAATGAAACTTTATAAAAGCCCCCACACATTAGCTGAAGTATATTTTGCCGGAGCTGATTTGTTTGAAAATCTAAAAAATCCAATTCTGTATCTTGAGGAATCATGATATTTGATATTCTGGGCTAAGAATTACAAGTTTTTATTTACTGCTTGAATTGGGTTTTTAAAGGCTAGTGTGAGAAAGGCAAGATATGTTGCCAGTATACTGGGAGCAAGTTTGCTTCAACTATTTTTTTTTGCCTTGATAAAAATGCAGCTTCTTTGCATTTTTTCAGACCTTCTGCTCAGTTTCCCTGATTATTAATTAAAAAAAAAATCTGAAGCTTTGTATTCCAAGGCAACACCTAGTATGAAAATGGTTAGCTTACCATAAAATTGCCCAGTGGGAGTACATCATGTCTTGGATAAAGGGCAAGACATGTGCTGTATGTAGCGTGGTAACACTTTGGAATGGGACCAGATGAAAACAGTTTTTATTGAGTGAAATGTTTAGTCACTGTCATGAGCCCTAATTCTGTATCTTGAAACATCTTGTTTCCATAAACTGTTGAATGATGTGGGAAGATTAATTTGCCTGGTGGAGTTACTTGCAAAAAAGCCAGTATATTGTGGTCCGCATGTCATGCTTATTGAAGTCAAAATCAACCTGCTTCATTCTTTTATTGCTGTATGATCTTTGCTTGCTCATAAAGGATACTCATTAAAAAAAAGCTGTGGATCCTTCCTGTTCAAAAGCTCATAAAGGTGTTCTTGTTTCACTCATATTTAAAACAAGGCAGTTTTTCTTTAATGGTTTTGGTTACATGTTTTATGACTTGAAGTAGTTATGCTACAGAGATTTTTCTGCAAGTGTTATTTTTTAAATTCTGAGTGGGTTTTCATGTTGTATTATTCCCAAGGCTAACAACAGTATATGACTCTTGCTAGAAGGTTTGGTATGTAAGCAGTTAAACTAAGCTCAAGACACAAGAAGTGATTTTATATTCTGTGACTATTTTTAGATCATTGGTTATATCAAGAAGGTGAAAGCATAAGCACTTATTTGGGGAAAATGTGGTTTTTCTCTGCTGGTTCATTTTAGGTGTTTGGTGATGTTTTGTTGTTTTTTTGGGTTTTTTTACCTGCTTGTCTAATGCTTTGCTTCCGGTAACTCAGGCAGTATGTTTGTATGTGTGCCCCGATAAATTGATTGTGAAGGTAGCAACTCAAAGGAAAATAAAGTACATGTTATCAGATATTATTTAATGTAGCTCTATTAATTGCTTAAAAGTGGTTTCTGTAGCTTGTCAAATCTTGCTTATTCTTTCATCATACTCCTGTTTTTCAGTATAAAATGGAATAAAGGTGATACCTCTGTTTTTGAGAAACAAAGTTGGTTTGTGTGCGGGTTTTTTAATGAGTATGGCATTTTTGATTTCTTTCAGAGAAGAGCAGCTTCTGCTGACTGGTTTCAGGTTATACCTCCCACTAGTTTGTTGCAACCAGTCACTTATCTGCTGTTATCTCTATTGGCACTGTATGTGATTGTGGGCAGACTGTGGTACAGCACTGAGCCACCCTAAAGAAGGTTCAGGAAGGAAATTCCCCAGTTTAGTGTTCCCACTGGAAAACTCCAAACCATGTGCTACTCCCTTACTTCCCCACCCCCTCTCCCTTTCCCCTGTGGTGGGATGGAGAGATTTGAAGCACTAGAGGTGGAGGGGGTGGATTGAGCTAAGAGCAATTTACTGGAAATAGCAATGAAATAAGAAAGGGAGCAATAAGAGCAACAATATTAATAACAGAGTGTATGAGGGAGGTGAACAATTTACGTGTGAGTGCTCCCCACACAGAGCCTGGTGAACACCTGACTGCACCACGACACTTCGAGATGCAGAAGAGACTCCTTCCCCTGTGCCCAGAAAATTGTGAGGTGGTAGAGAATAATCTTTGCCTCTTGGCCAGGCCCCCTCTTGGCTATTGTAAAAATTAACCCTGTCCTTGCTTGAACCAGGGCATTATCCTCCCCTTAGTCTATACTATTTGTCATGCACAAATCCTAGACCTACCGGCTATATACTTACATACATATACAAGCATAAGTATCACTTCAGTAGTCAATGGCTGNCAAGCATAGGTATCACTTCAGTAGTCAATGGCTGTCCCTCCAAGATGTCTCTTGAGTTAATTTGGTCTGTGACTTTGGGCTCTGTTTATCCTAGATACCTTTCAGGGCATGAGGGCTGGTGTGCTGCCAGGTGGTTGTGAGCTACATCAGGAGCCTCATGTATCTGGAGCAGATACAGCATATTCATTGCCCATGGTAGTTATGGCATGCAGTGTCATTCAGCAACCAGTATTATAAAATTCAACATTACAGACTGTTCTCACCCAAAAATCAAATCCCTTTGAGGTACACATTGTGTGTCCCCATCCCTCTGCATTGCCCACCAACTACTTGAACAAAAGCAGTCACACAGATACGTTTGCCTTTGCTTTCGGCAGGACCAGTCCAAACTGATATTCCTCAAATGCACCACGGAGACTTTATCCCCTTCTATGGTATGTGGGGGTTTGCATTGGGCAGGACCAGCTCCATTGGTGGAGCCTCTGGTGTTCAGTAAACCAGGCAGCCTTTGCTGAGTGTAGATTGCAGCGTTTGAAGGCCGCATCACCCACTGCTTCAGTGTGCTTTCCAACAGTCCGTTCTTCAATTTTCCCGGAGGCTGGCACAAGATAGGGAATGGGGTACGCCCACTCAGTCCTGTGCTCTCTGGCCCAGGTGTCTGTGAGACTGGTTTTGAAATGAGTCCTGTTGTCTGCCTCAGTTCTCTGAGGGGTGCCATGTTGCCACAGGACGTGCTTTTTCAAGGCCCAAGATGGTGTTCTGGGCAGTAGCATTAGGCGCAGGGTGTGTATCCAGTCATCCAGGGGTTGTTTCCACCACTGTAAGCATGTAGCACTTGCCTTGGTGGATCTGCAGGGCCTCCCTGTATTTAAATTTCAGCTGTAGTCCACTGTAGCACAGAGGCCTTATCTGCTTGGCCTGCTTGATGGCAGCCCATATTTCACAGTTATAGATAACCTGGGGCATAGTGTCCATGGTTAAATCCACCCCTTGATCACAAGCCCATCTGTGTGTTGCATCACTTCCCTGATGACAGGAGACATGATGGGCCCACCAAGCCAGAAATTATTCACCTTTATGTTGCCAGTCCATATTCACCTGAGATACTTGAATCTTGGCAGCTCGATCCACCTGTCCATTGTCGCAGTGTTCTTTGGTAGCCTGATTCTTGGGTATGTGTGCATCTAAGTGACATACTTTTATGGCCAACTTCTTTACCTAGACGGTGATGTCTTGCCACATTTCAGCAGCCCAGATGGGTTTCTCCTCTGTGCTGCCAGTTGACCTTTTTCCATCTGTCTAGCCATCCTTAGGTCATTTGCTGCCATCCACAAGTCAGTGTAGAGGTAGAGCGCTGGCCATTTCTCTTTCAGCAATACCTAAAGCCTGCTGGGTGGCTTTCAGCTCTGCACTGTGGCTTGATCCACTTGGTCCCTCAATAGCTTCTGCTGCTTGTTGTGTAGGACTTCATATGGCAGCTTTCCATTTTCAGTGTGTGGCAGGAACTGTCAGTAAAGCGAATGTATTGCTTTTCATTTTCTGGTGGTTGATTTTTATGGTAGAGCCTCTTCAGCATGTGGTACCTTCTCCTTTGATGATGGTAGTCTGAAATTTTTGCCTTCATGGCAGTTCATGCTGACTTCCAAGGTCCCTGGGTGATTGGGGTTTCCTGTTTGAGCTTGCTATGTAATCAGCACAACCTCCCTTCTCTGCATAGTGTCAGTGGTGTGATGTGTGGCAGGGACTTTTCCTTTGAACATCCAGCCCACTATTTTCAGTCAGGGTGCCAGAAGAAGCTATGCTTCCATGGCAGTCACTTCTGAGACAGTTCAAACTCCTTCATAAGCTGCTGGTATTTCAGTTGGGGTTTAACAGGCCTGAGATCCCTTTGCATCCTTGACTGCAGAAATCATAGGGTTGTCCTTGAGTCTCCCTGGGTGCTTTTTGCCAGAGATTTCAGGAAGGACCTTTCTCCCTGGCTGCAGTGTAAAGCACATTTTTCACATCTTGTCCTTTCCTGACTGACCCAAGGGCGGCTGCATGAGCAATCTCCTGTTTAATTTGTTCAAAAGCTTGTTGTTGTCCAGGACCCCACTTGAAATCATTATTTTCTGGGTCATTTGATTCAGAGGATTTACAATCTGACTGTAATCTGGAATATGCATCCTCCAAAAACCCACAGCACCTAGAAAAGCTTATTTTTCCTTCTTGATGCTTGCTGGGAACATGGCTGTTATTTTGTTGACCACATCCACTGGAATCTTGCTGGTTTACTCTTGAAAACTACTTTCCCAGATGCTTCAGGTACAGTGTTACTTCAGGTATAGTATTCATTCAAGTACCTAACTGGTACTTGAAAAGCTGTGTGGAAATTCTCTTACTGAGGTTTCTGGGTGTTGCAGAGGCTCAAGTAACTCTCTTGCATGACAGAACAGTTAGCTTGGTTTTCATCCAGAAACAAAATTGAGAAGTTTTACAGTGTATATGTCTTTAATAAGACTAAAAAGAAGCAAAATCATAGAATGGCAAATTTATCATCTGTCAAAGCAAAGCTTCATGAATTTTAAATATCCTTATTAGAACAGCAAGATTCTGCTATAATGGGAATTCCACGTGTACTGTTTCCCTAGTTGTTTGCTATTAATAGGGTATTAGCACTTCTTCATAAAAGACAATTCTGCAATTAGATGTTTTGCAATCCTAAAGTTACAATTATTTCCATTTTTCATTATTTCAGTCTTCCATTTTTCAGTAACATAAAGTAAAATCACAGAATTTTTTCATTAAACATATGTTTGCAGAGCATTATTAGCCTGAAATTATATGTAAATTACGATAGCATAGAGGGAAAATGTACTACTGTGTAGGAGTGAATTGGAACTGTAGATACTTGGGATGTTTCTGACTATGATTCATTATTTCTTTGTCTCATTTGGAGAGCTTAGAGTGTGGCTTTTGTACTTTTGATCATGTCTATCTTATATGGGCAAACATTTGAATAGCGAATTCGGTCACTAACTAGACAGTAATTCTTTTTTCTTCCATAGTAATTTTGAGCTAATTGAAGTAGTGATGTCAGTGGTCAGCTTTGTGTCCATGGATCATGCAAGGCCGATGCTTTTGAACGATTTGCTCCTATTGTGGAACCTTTAAGAAGAAGAACGCACTTAGGAAGCTGAGTATCTCTAGTCTATATGGAGGTTGTATTAAGCAGCAGAAGTTGGGTTTTCATTTTCAGCAGATGTACTGTTGTATGGTTTTTTCCCCCTCTCCTCTGCTTCAGTTTTTGCTCTAAGGATGTGGTTCACTATATTTTCTCCCCTTCATCCTTTCAGCTCCAAACAAGCCCTTTGTAACCTCTTCTCACCACTTCATTTTCTTCCGTTCTTTTTTTTTTGTTTCCCCTTGAATTGAAGTAAACAGTGCTGTTGTTTACAAAGTTCTGTGCTGCTGAAGAATTGAAAATGGCTTTTGCTTGGCTAGTCATTGCTAAAGAAACGTTTGTAGTGAGTTGAGAGTGGTCTGATGGTTACATGCTGTGAAGTTATGCAAAACTTTTTGTCTCTGATGTGAGCAGTAAAATGTTACTTGATCCACAGCTGTATTTTTAAAATGCTGTACTATTTTAGCATGGAAGGCTTCTTGTCACTTTATGTGAAGGTGATCGCGTTCAGGGCTTTAGCTGGAATTGGAGCAGTCACCTCAGAATGCTTTCATTAAAAATAGGCAACATACCTATTGCTACAATGAGATAATCTAATACAGGCCTTACATCAACATGATTGCAACATAAAGACCCTTATGCAGAATCAAGCTAAGCTGAATATGCTCTCATATTCAGCCACTGCTTCTGACCTTTCCTTCTGAAAACAGCTGTTGCTCCTTTCACCCCCCCCAGACAAAGAGACATGCCTGGTTGGCTATTAAGGTGTATCTTCCTTTGCGTGAAAAACTGTTCAATTTACTGGCCTGTCTTTGTACTTGAAAGGCACTGCCATAGGCTACACTTACTTTTCAACAGTATGCATCAATTCACATGACAGATGTCATGTCTTTGCTGATACCCTGAAGGCTAGTAATTCTGCAAAGGGCTTGAATAGTCTGCAAGAGTTTTACTGGTAATTCAGTGCTTTTCAGCCAAGAGAGTGTATTACTGTATTCAGTTTTCAAAATTTTCCACTGATTTGATTGTAGTTACTTTTTGGAATTATTTTTATGCTGTGTTGTATTACTGCTCTTCTTCAAAACACACTTGAAAATTTTAGCGTAGAAGTTTTGAACAGAGAGATCAAACTCTTCAAACTCTTAGCTTGCTGCTACACAGGGAGAAGTGATAGCAAGGGAAAAGCAGCTGCATGTAGAGTGCATAGTTACAGAGATCCTGGGCTTTGACTTCCACTAACTTTCCATTTCTCATTGCTTAAAAGGGCTTAACTTTTGAGGTGCGAATTACAGGAAAAGGAGGAATCTAAAGTAGCCTTTTTTCCCCTTGGGTCACCTATGTTTTTTGTTCTGCAGCCTTTTGTACCCTATTAGGACAAGCCGTATTTATTTCACCTAATGGGTTAATGCCCGTAGTCTTTTTTTTCTCACAGCTGGTGGGGCTTTGTGGCTGTTTTTCAAGCTCAGTAGTGCAAGTGGTGATACTTAAAGGTCTGACTTGGAGCCAGTTACTGAACAGCATAAAGCAGAGAAAGTGAGAAGTAATCAGACTTGCAGTCTGAAGTAAGGCAGCATTGCTGCAGGTTTGTGCTTGCAAGATGTTTGAGGCAGCATAGCAATGTGTGATCAGTAAAATACTGATTTGTTTCCTGTGAATGGTTTTTATTGTCCTCAGGACATTTTGACTTAAGCATTTAACTCGGTCTATAAAGCTAAAATATTTCTAAAACATCTTCACTGATTGTTGTTGATCTTGTCTTAATACTCTTGGTTTTCCTATACAGTATTTAATTAGAGGAATTAAATTCTGTTCTTAAATTCTGTTCCGATTATGATACTATCTTGGCTTACAGTAATACCATATTTTTAAACTGACTTCTCAGTTAAAGAAGTTCTTCCTTCAAAATGGTTAGTTATAGTGATTTTCTAGAATCAGTACTAGCGGTTCATGCAAGGGAGGATAAAAAAATAAAGCAGTAAATAGGCATATGGAAAATAAGTTTTTGAGAGTAATTTAATGTAATGAAAAGTATGATTCTTTTATCCTCAAAATGTAGAGATGGACGCATTAAGAGATTTCTGAGTGTTTTATAATTATTTTCTTTTTGGTGGTCTCGTGACTGTATTATCTATGTTTGCTCTGTAGCTTACGTAAGCTTACATAAGCTTAGAGTGTTGTTAAGTGTGCAGTATCTCCTGACCTTTCAGAATAGGTTGAGATGCTGTTGAGAGTTCTAAATCAGATCTGACAGGTTCTTCTAGTAAGATGTCAAAGACCCTTGACTTTTTTTCTCTTCTCCATAGAGTCTGAAAAATACCATAACTTGATCTATGTTTTTATTTTCTCCCAAGAAACTTAATTAAGCAGCTTGAGTTCTACAAAGCTTGCAAGTGAACTTGTCTGATGTATTTTGTGATGGATACTTCTAGCACAGTCTACTGAACTTGGTATGTTCTTCAAAAGAATATATATGGCATTTGGCGCAGTCAGTTCCCTGGATGACACCAAAGTGCTTTATATCTTGTTTATATCTGAAGGTGTTTCTGTCTAAGCCGTCACTGCATTTTGAAACTGTTCATTAGTGCACAGATTGGAAGTAGCTGGACTAGCCAGCTGTGAGTAAAGGTAACCTTTTGATTTAGGACATGATACTTCTGTTTCCACGCACAGCTGATGTGTTCTTTGCTTCCAGGCTTTAGAGGTCACTATGCGCAGTAGACTGCCACAAATTCTCTGTCTTTGTGACAGGACTACAGAAATTGAGTTATTTGTAATCTGAGGAATTGTTACTGCCAAAATTTCAGGGTACTTTCTCTAAAGTTTTGTGTTAGGGTACATTCGTAACCAGTATAAGCAGACTCAGTTTGAATACTTGCAAAAGCAGCATGAATATTTGACCAAAATTGTCAAACTAGCAATTCAGGAGACAGAGTTGGGGTTTTTTTAAATCTAAATCATTCTCTTTGAGTTATTAGTTCATACACCTGCAACAGGCACAGCTTTGCAGCTCTGTTCTGCTTTTATGGCCAGCTAACTATTTGCATGCGTGAATTGCAGATTCTTTGTGTTAAAAGCAAAATTAGCAAATGAGTTTGCATTCTGAATGTAATTGTGGTGGATGGGGAGGAGATGGAAGAAACCCAGAATGCAAACTTATAAGTCCTTCAAGATGAATAAACTGGATTTAGAGATCCCATCTATCTAATATCCACTCAAATTGGCTTACGTTGCTAGATTTTCTTCTGCTAACTTATTTCAAAAGATTTCTAATAAATATGATAATTGTGTGGTAAAAGCAAGAGACGAGCAGTAGAACTTTAAGGTAATAATAATTTTTTCATGTATTTGAAATATTGTTCTACTCAGGTTCTTTTTTCCTCTTTTCAGGCTCTTATGCTCCATTATACAATATTCAGTAATAGTTAGAAGTAGTAATGTGGGAATAATGACTTTAAATTGAAAGAGCATAGGCATAACATAGATGTTAGGAGAAAGTTCTTTACTGTGAGTATAATGAAGCACTGGAACTGGTGGCTGTTGCCCAGAGATGTTGTGCATATCCCATCCCTAGAAGTGTTCAAGGCCAGGTTGGATGGGGCCCTGAGTGACCTGGTCTAGTGGGAGGTATCCCTGCCCATGGCAGGGGTTTGAAACTAGATGACTTTTTAGGTCCTTCCAACCCAAATAATTCTGTGAATACTGGAATACTAGCCTCTCATAGATAGTGATAACAAATACATTGTTGACCTTCTTGTAATCCTCCTCAGCATTCATTTCAGGTTAACCTGAAAGCATCAGATCTTTCAATATTTCAAACTGAGTTGCAGTGGAAAAACTTATGAGACGTGGTCTTCCAGTACTTTTTCATGTTCTCCTTTATAAAAAAAATCAGCTTTTTTTTTTCCCTGTCACTTATAAATGTTTGTTCTGTCAGTACCTCTTTTCTTTGTTTTCTTACATTATTCCCTAGGTATACTTGATGCAGAACCATCCAAATTATCACTAGATATGTATTTATTTTGTGTGGCTGTTAGGTGCTGACAGTAAATCTAGTAAGGCAAATAAAATAGATTTACGTACGAGTTTATACTAGACACTCCATTAGTTGGGATTTCTTTCCTACCAAACTGGCTTTGCATGTCCTGTATAAATTAAGTATTATTGAGACCTCTGGACCATTGCTAAATTTGGTTCAAATTGACCATTGAACTTAAACATTACTAAAGAAGAATAACAAACAGATGAACAGGCAGTATGATTGCATAGATCTTATTTCTGTAGGAAAGCAGGCCAACAACTGTAATGTTTCAAACAGCATTCTTGTTGGAGTTCAAAATAATCTTTTCCACCCTGTTCCTAACACACATGGTGATGGTTGATATTTCTTCTCAGTTTGATTAGGTTAATAGCTGGTTTTCTGAAATCTTTAGCCCTTTTGCTTGCTTTTTACTTTTAAGAATGCCTAATACTTTTGGTAAAAGTGAGTGTAGACTGCCTTTTGCTGTCAGGCAAAATTTTGCTGCTATACAAACTCTGTTGTTCATTGGATCATATAATTGTTGGGGTTGGAAAAGACCTTTCAGATTACTGAGTCCAACTCTTGGGTTAACGCTGCCAAGTCCACCACTAAACCACGTCCCCAAGAACCACGTCTCCAAATCTTTTAAATACCTTCAGATATGGTGACAACCACTTCTCTGGGCAGCCTGTTTCAGTGCCTGGCCATCCTTTCAGTGAAGAGATTATCCCTTCTATCCAATCTAAACCTCCCCTGGTGTAACCTGAGGCTGATTCCTCTTGTCTTACCTGTTGTCACTTGGGAGGCAGACACTCATCTTGCTTACAACCTCTGCTGCAAAAACCATGTCAACTGTTTTGCTATATCCTCACTAAGCTTTTATGTTCACACTGCTAAATATAATATAGCAACTGAAGTCTCTGACAGCTTGTTATGAGTGAAAGGTCTTATTTCCTCCTTTTTTTGCAAATAGGAAAAGATGTTAACTAGCAGAAGGATGTTGCAAGTTAAGGAAAATACAGTCATGATCGTTACCTTAGTAACACTTAAGTAATTTGCTGGGTATCTTTCAGTACTTGGAAACTCAACTCTGTTAGACCCAAATGACAACTGTTTTTTCTTTAAAACCCTTATTATGAAAGCAAGAGTTTTCTTAAGTGTATTAAGATTATTTTTGACACAGGGTTTTATTGCAGTTATCAGTATCTCCTTCACGTTGTTTTTGCAACAGATCTATTGAATGTATTGTTAGCTACCTTTAATTTTTCCTTAATGAGGAGTCTTTTGAAATTCTAGCCTTGGTTTTTGTAGTATTTTGCAAGTATCACTCATGGTAATATACTAAATAAATTACTGAACACTGCCATGCTACAGTAAAGAAGTAAGCTTGAGTGCCTCAGCCTTGTCTGTTACTTGATTCCCTGATCCGCAGATTTGCTGTTCTACTTACTTTGGCCTTTTTAAGCAACACAAGCTATCCCTCAACTTATATATATACAGGTTTCTAATTAAATTTGTGACTGGAAAGTTTGTAGCAAACCTCCTTTCTCCTCATTTTAACCAAGGGTATGCCATGATTCAGGTGTAAAACCCCTAATCTTTCACAGGTATTCCCTAGCTGTTTCTGCTCAGGAGAGAAGCCACTAGTACAGCATGCTGTGGAGTGAGCCCAGCAGCATCTGGGACTGTCCCCCCACAAATCCAGCCCTCCAACATGTTTTGAAGTGTTTCATGAGTAACAGGAGGCAGACACTCTCCTAGATTCCAAAACCTTGTCCTGGTGATTGTCATCCAAGTTGCTAAAAAATATAGAATATGCTTGATCAAATGAACTTGACTATTCCAGTCAGAGAATTAACTGAGCTTCTTTTAAATGTGAAAGACGTGCTATTTCTTTTTCTCTGGCCTTAAGCATGTGGGAAAGAAGACCATTTCTAAGCAAAGGGAAAAGGAAATTGTCTCATATTTATTAAATCCTTTTCCTATCAGGAAGTATGCATCAGGATTATATGCTTGGCAAGCAAGAGTACATATTTTGGCACATTTTTCTCTTTGTAACTTCAGCAGCCTGCCAGCATTGCAGGCAGCACTAGCAGCAGCCTGTGTCCCAGACAGTTTTGATTATAAATCCCAGTCTCTGCAGCGGGGCAGAAAGCTCTATGGGGATGGGTACTGTTTGGTCTCCTTGGCTCCTTTGCCTTCCCTCCTTTTCCTCCCCTTCTCTTCCGGGGAAAGAGAGGGGAGGGGATAGATGGAGAAGGCAAGATTCTGGCCATGCTTCGGTAACTCCCTCTGCATCCTAGTTAAATATCCTGTGAATAAATATCCTGTGTAAATTTGAGGGGAGTCCAGGCTTGTTGTGATGGAACCGATGGTCTGCAATCTAATTGTATCTGAAAGATCTCCAATAAACCATTGTTTGAGTGCACCAACCCCCACAATCACAAATGGCATTGCCCACACAGGCATTCCAGAAATTGTGGACACAGTCTTTTCTTGCTTATCAAATGAAAAATTAAAGGGTAAATATCTTTTAAAATTCTGTTGGGACCAAACACAATGTTGTGAACTTTAATCCTCAGTGCTCAGACCTATTTTGCTAATTGTGCCATTTGAGGTGGCAGTGGCTTCCCCCTTTACACAAGAATGAGGAAGAAATAGCTGAGCATCCTTATGTTTGCTGTGAAGATTTTCTGTGAGACTGATGAAAATGCTGCTGAAATTACTTAGATTTTTAAAATAAATAAAACTGAAGCGTGAAGGGAGGCAAATGAGAGTAAATGACCTTGTATGGGAAAGATTCTGAGGAAAAGGCTGGATGTCCAACTATCCTTTGGCTTTCCAGAATAGTTTGGTACCTTTAGTACTTGTTTCTTTCAGATGATCAAATTGCTTACATAAGCATGCTTAATAAAGTAGCTAAAGTTTTATGTTAATACAGTTTGAGTGTTATGTCAACTTGTTGTTCTTCTAAGTCATTTGAATAGAATATAGTTCTGAAATTTTATGGGAACATTCCACCTACAAATCCAGTTTATCATCATTCTGTGAAATGAATATGGAGAGTAGCAAATCATGGCATTTCATATGTCTTTCCAACTTATGCCTTCAAGCAACTTTTATTGCATTTAAAACTTGCTTTAAAATGTGTGAAGCCTACATATTAAAATCTAGGATATTCCCTTTAATATTGAAGTTAATCTTTTTAGCAGATGGGAGAAAGAAATTTATAAGGAATATTTTCATTAATTTTTGGATTGTAAACTGATTTTTATGGAGCAGTTAAGTTACATATTTGGGTTTTGGTTAAGATAGGGTTTTTTTCTGGAAGGATTTTTCTAAAGCCATCCAGTTTCTTCTAACACTAAGGAGATTTAAAGTTAGCATCTTAACAAAAATTGGAAGCTTATCTACTGACATTATTTTTAACCTCATGTAAGCTATATATTGGGGTTGGTTTTTATGGCATGTAAGTTTCCTTTTTACCTGTTTGATTGTGTGAAATGCCTGACACAAATTGCTGGTGCTCTTAGCTTAGTTTTATCATATTGTTGGTCTGTGGTTTGATCTCAAATGTAGCTTTTTAAGTCTGGAACAAGGAAAGTTGAAGTTACAGAGAGTGAAAACTCTGGTTACCATGCATATAGAAGCTACTCTTTGTAATGCAAAGGAATTGGATTAACAAAACAAATTATTTCTTTTTCCTCAAGGGCTAAATGAAGTGCTGCCAGTAAGAGGACTCTTGAAATAACTGCAGTCTTCCACAGTTTCCTTGTATCTGCCACATATGAAGTGTTTTCTATTTTTTTAGAATTAAGGTATTGAAGGAGACTTTGTCATGAGAATAAAGGAGGGGTTTGGGTTTTTTTTCTTTTAATCTAGCATGGAATCTGAGACTGAGTTCATAACATCACAAGTGTGTCAGATCTGTTTCCTGAAGATATTTTGTAAGACTAGATTTCTCTGTACAGAGATTCAGGAAGTGGATTCCCAAAGGTAATACCACAACTTGGCCTTTACCTCTAGGTATCTATCTTGAGTCAAGGATCCTGAACCTCATTTCTGAAGACTTGGCATTTCACAAGAGATTGTAACAACAGGCAAGGAAAGAAAATTACTTGAATTGATACTATTTGCCTTAATTGTATCATATAGCTCATTCAGTGAGTTGGTGTTAATTAGCAGAAAAGTGTTATTGTGGATTTTCCTGACTGAGTCTCTATGGTGTGTGTGGCATGAAAACAAAAAAGAGGTTTGATTACTTGTGATAAGTATTCCTTTGGCAGCAGTTCTTCATTTAGGAAACTTCTTCCACTGCACTCAGTTTTGTATTCTGTCTTTTCCTTACCGCATTAACAGACTGCTGCAACTTTCTTCATGTATGCTACACAAGGATTGTCCCTTGTTTATTTTCATTTGCTGTTTAGGTGGCTTCTTCTTAAACCATATACCTGAAATAGTTCATTTTAGATATCAGCTGGGGAGTCACATATTAAACCAAAATTGTAGTGAGCAGTTGCAGCCTCACTAGGGGGTAGCCAACATCCTTCTTCCAGGTAGGGAATTGCTGTTCATTCAGCTAGTTAAAAATTAGCTTGGTTAGGAATGGGCACACTTGATGTGCGCTGCAGTGAAAAATTTAATGAAAAAGCATTGTAAATGATTTTTTTATGGGGGTACCAAATGGGGCTAGATTTAACCAGATGGCTACCATAATTGAAAAAATTTTACTATTCTGTCTACCAATTCAATCGTGCACTTGTTTGGTATTCCTTGAAAGAAAGTAACAATACTTACTGCTATAATAATACACAAAAATAACTCTTTGAAATTATTGCTGAAAATACTTTATGCCTATGACATAAGCTGCAAAGCTCTTAATGACTGACAGATTGTGGAGAATAGTGGAGTACAGTTTTTAAACACTTAAAGAATGAGCCTATGGCTGAGAAGTACTGGCAAGTTGTAGATATTGCAGATATCAAAAAGACTGTTGAAGGGAAATGCCGATGTTATTACAATAGTTTTTAAAATACATATGTATGCCCTGAGTCTCCGTAAAATGCAGGTAGCTGATGGCAACAGTTCAGTTAAGTATAGCTGTAAAGAGAGGGACAGCTGTAAAAGGGATGAAGAATTTATAGTGTAGCTTTGTAGTGTAATTGCAAGCTTAATGCAGAAGAATGTCTCCTGAGGCACTTTAGGAGGTTCAAGTGAAATAATTTACAGTGAATTTAGCAGTAGCTGGAAACAAACTAACTTCTTGTTTTGTTTCAGTAGTAGTAGTAGCAACCTGCTTTCCTTCTCTACCCACCCTCACCCCCCCAAAGAATGAAGTTTAGCTTAAATTAGTTAAAACCCCTGTGAGGGGTCATTGGGATGATTATACAGAACTTTGCCAAGCAGCTGGGGTTTTATAACCAAAAGTTAATGTTGAGGGCAAAGTCATAGTTTTAATGTTTTTGGAAGGAGGAGGTATAAACAAAATTTCCCTTTGTTATATGCTTTGCTTAACACTTTTTGTCACTGAATTATCTGTAGGTGGGGCTGATAAGGGTAGCAAAACCTCAGTGTAAAACCCAAGGATAAGATTCTCTGGGTGGAGGCTCTGTTTTATCTGCTTTGGCACAAAGGCTGCGTGAATGTTGAGGGTGCAAATGCTGAGTGTGGTCTGCAGCCCACTCCTCTGCCTCTGCATCCTGCCCTGTCCTGGCATTTATGATGATGAGGGAGGGTAAGACAACTCTGTGTTGTTGCAATAGCTCTCTGTTGTGAAAGGTAGAGGCAAGCTAGAGCAAAGCTTAATTCCTGCAGCATCCTTAGCTCTGTTTCTGTTCTGGTTGAAGGTGGTCAGGTTCCTGGGAAGCTTTCAGAGGTTGGTAATTTGGACAGAGAGAAGTCAGGAGCACAATAACAGCTGTGAGGGTGGGCTTGTCACTGGGGCTCCTAAACTATGGAAGAAAGGAGGGAAGTTGGAGCTGTTGCTGCAGCAAAAATGAATTTAACTGGAAAGAGCTAGTTTTTCTAGTACTCCTGGGAAGCCTTTATTTTGTGCTGCCTTGTCCCCAAACTTTCAAATGAATGGTGTTAGTCATGTGACTGGTGCCTCTTAACAGAATAGACAAAAACAAAATATCAGCTATGCTTAAAAGTGTCTTTGTGATTTGCTTTTGAAAATGCATTCACAATAAGTGATATCATGCATCTCCTCTGATAGCTTTTCTTAAAATAAGCTTCCTTTTTATTCTTTGGCTTATCAGGATGTTAGAAATAGGATAAAGGGTTGAAGGAACCTTGGAAGCTTTAGTGTTTCAATAAAGTGTACAGAACTTAAAGCTAAGTAATTTGAGAAATGTGGTGCTTGACCTATGATACTGCTCTAGTTTGCTGTTAGAATTGGAGGAACTAGCCAAACTGGTAAATCCACTGTGTAGAAAACAGTATTCTGGAAAAAAAACCTTCAACAAATCCTTTATAAATCAAATAAATATGTTAACTACCATGAAAGTCTTCTGTTTCTTAAGAAAAGGTCAATACAGGGTAACCAGTCTAATACTGGAATAAAGATAGTTGTGTCATGGCAGTTGGAAACTTTTTACTGCTAAAGATTTCACTTTTCAATTTTGTTTCTTTCTAATATTTCTGGAGGTATGAAATGTTCACCTTTAAGACTGTTTTCTACTTATTTTGTAGTACAACCATTTGAGGAGAATTTATCATTAGTATTTGTTGTACCTGACATGTTAGTTGGATGCCAGTCTTGGAGTTGCCCTGAGAATGAGTTCTGAGATGATCGAATGTATCTCCTGTAACTTCTAACATCTGTAGTGTCACAGAAGGATATTTCTCAGGATATTTCTGCAATACACTGCTTCAAAGTGGAACTGATTATATATTTATATTACAAATGCAGCCACAGGTCAGAGATATTGACAAGTCATTCATTGCAAAACAAGGTGCTGTGTGGTCTCAGATGAAACAAGTTCTTGAAAATTTTATTTCTGTGGAATAACTCTCTCGCTGTTATGTGCAGTCAGATGCAAACCATTGTATTATGTCAGTCTGTGCAAATTTTGGAAAGGAGATGATAAGAATCTCTCTTGAGTACAGATTTAGTCACTTCTTTTTTTTTCCTTATAGCAAGTATTCCTGTAATTATTTTGAATTTTTCAGAAATAGCCATCATTTTAAATGGACATTGAAACGGACCTGGTTTAATAGTCAGTAGGAAACTAAATTGTTCATAGTTTTTAGTGCCATCCTAAAGCAGCACTGCTGTTAAAGTGACAGTAGACTTCATTGCCTCATTTTTGTTTGCTGAGAATCCAGGAGTTGCAGACTCTTTCTAGAGAGGGAAGCATCAGCAGTAATTCTTGAGTGGGAGCACTGAGTGCAGTGTGTCCACATGGATTCAGTGTTCTCAGGATGATCCTCTGATGTCCCTATGGCTGGTGGTGATTTAGGTGACCCTGTCTGCCATTGTGATAACCTGATATTGATAATTAATTTGGAAGGGGACCCCCTTCTAGGCTGCCAGAAGATACATTTACTGTAGTTGTGGACTGTCTGGGACCACACTCAGTTGCTCAAGGGTAAAAGTTAGTTAGCTTCTTTAAGTCTTGTTTATATAAATACGTTTGTCTTATGCTTAAGTCTATAGGGAATATTTGAAAAACACATTACAGTTCGGACTTAATTCTGAAACTGAAGATTTCTCTAAAAGTGACAACTGCCAGTTTCTTGGAGTTCATAGATAGCCTGTATTAAATATGAGTGTAAGGATACATAGTGAGGGACATTGCCATCAGTGCTTTCTGATCAGAAACAACTTGTAGACTGGGGAGGTAGCAGGGGCACAAAGTTAAACCGTTAACAAACCCATGATCACACCACCTTTTTTTTGAAGAGAAGCCTGATAGCCTAATTTTATGGATGAGATTGCTGGAGTGGACTTGTGTCTTGCTTTGTTTTGTTTGGAATTTACATGTATTAATTAACAAGTGGCAGAATTATATTTTCAGTGCATGAGTCCCAAATGTGAACATTGCTGAGTTAGAGGATCTAACCACGGCAGACTTGGTGTATTTGCTTATTGAGGCACTGATGTGTCTGACCTAATTGGGTCATAAATTCCAGCTTTTGTTCTCAGCCTTTTTTTGAGGGCTTGTCAGACTTCAGTACTGATCGCTGCATGAAAAATTGCTTCTCACTGAGTACTGTGGAAAATTCAACAATGGTAACCTTTGGAGCTTGAAAAGGTCCTGAAAGGTACTGGCTTGAGTTAGTTACTTCAGTTTATTCAGGTAGTTGCAGTGCTGCTCTATTGCTTTACTGTTTTGACACCTACAAGTTGAATGGTATAGTGATTTGTAGCTTAGTGGGAAAGCAACCAGAAGTTTTGCTATGCTGATATTTTTGTGCTTATAAAGAAATAGCTCAAATTTTATATTTTTCATTTAACTGGAAAAAGTCATATTTCATGATACAAAATATTTCTAGAGGCTAAATGAAATTTCTGTAGATGGGGGAATAGGCATGATGCTCTTCATACCAGTTTTTACGTGCATATATACTTTCTTAGAGAACTCTGATATGCTGTGGGTTTCTTCTGGAAGTCACTCATTAACTTCCATTGTAAAAGCAGTTGTATTCAAAGCAGATTTTCTTCTAGTAGCCAAAAATTCACTTCAAGACAAGGAATACTTAAGTAGCTGCCTAATACATTGGCACTCTTAATTAGCCGGAGTGCATTGTATTACATGGTTGAATGTCCGTGTGGAGAATTAATTATATTCTGACTCATAGGCAAATCTTGCTGTAATAAAAAAGAAGTTCTTTATGATTTGTCTGGAAATCTTTTCTGAGTTAAAGACATACCTAATCTCTGTATGTTGTGAGAATTGCAATGGTGGCTTTGTCAGGTAAATTGCAAAACACAACCTCATGCAAATCAGACCATTCCACATTGTCAGCATATGCAGTACTTCCACAATTTTTCTCCAGATAAATGTGTGAGGCTCTGGCAAACTGTACAGTGATGTCTGCCATATCTCCCACATAGGTTGCCCTGTAGCATCCTACTGCTGCCAAAAGGATGGGTGGGTGAGGCTTCTGTACCTTGCCAAGGAGCTTAATGGCTGATTGCTGGAAGCGATGCTTCTTTAGTTGGATCTCTTTTTAAACATAGTTGTAGATCATTTCTAGGTTTGTCTGCATATCCTTACTGAAAATGTTAACACTGGAAATCTGGCCTTTTTTAACCACTACATTTTAAATTATATCCTGTTTTTAAAATGAAAGAGATGAGAGAACTAATGTTGTATATTGTGCAAGTGTTCTGCATATGGAAAAGTCAGAATTCAGTTGAGTTTCTCTGATGAAAAAAAAATTTTACATGTTCAGTTTCAGCAATTACCAGTTAAAAATTCTTAAAAGGCTTTTAGCATTTATGATAATGGTTTTCTGAGCAATCTTTATTATAAAAGAAATTTAAATGATGTCACATGTAGGAGGGTATTTCCTGCGGAATCCTTGGCTGGATGGCAGATAAGACTGCAGTATACAGAGTTCCAGAATGACTGGGGTTGAAAGGGACCCCTGGTGATTGCATAGTCCAAACCTCCTGCTAAAGCAGGTTTGCCTACAGCAGGTTGTACAGGATCATGGACAGGCAGGTTTTGAGTGTCTCCAGATAAGGAGACTCCACAGCCTTTCTGGGTAGCCTGTTCCAGTGCTCTGCCACCCTCACAGTAAAGAAGTTTTTCCTCATACTCAGATGGAACTTCCTGTGTTTGTGTCCCTTGTCCTATCACTGGGCACCACTGAAGAGTCTGGACCCACCTTCTTGAAACTTGTCCTTAAGATATTTGTGCACATTGATAAGATCACTTTGGTTGTCTCTAGGCCAAACAGCCTCATTAAGGATGAGTAGAGGGGCAGGATCATCTGCCTCCACCTGCTGGCAATGCTCTTTCTAATGCATCCCAGGATACCATAGGCCCTCTTGGCCACAAGGGCACACTGCTGCCTTATGGACAGCTTGCTGTCCACCAGGAACCCCAGGTCCTTCTCTGCAGACCTGCTGCAGGTCAACTCCTAACTTTTACCAGTGCACAGGGTTATTCCTTGCTGGTCTTTGTTGAACTTCACGGGGTTCTCCTCTGCCCAGCTCTCAAGCCTGTCCAGGTCTTGCTGAGTGGCACACATACATTTGTGTGCAAATGTTTGAAAAGTGTGTGTGCCCAACTCCTCTCTTGCTGTAGCTGCTAATGCTTAGTGACAATTCTTGGGTTAGCAATGCCTGAATCTCTTAGACCTCATAAATGTTACTTGCATGACTTCATTAACCTGGCACTGTGAGCAGGGCTTGTTAAATGCATGCAGGTGTATTGGTCTGACTGCTATTTGGCAATACCTGGTTGTCCAACAGCCTGGTAGCTCCCAAGCCTTTTTGCATTCCTTCTACAGCTCCTGCACTTTTAATGGCAACTGTACTTTTGGTCTCTCATCTGCTTCTATCAGATGTCCTGTGAGCTACTATGATGGGATTAAAATGACATTTTCTTCCATAAGCACTTGATTTGTATGAGATATTATTAGTGTAATTTAATAGTAAAATTCAAAGTTTTAATTAGCCTGCAGCGTGAGCACGGTTTGAGGTAAATACTAGCGCTATTGCTGGAAGGCTTTCTTTAATTTCTCCTGTGAAACTAGGATAATGAAAGACTGTGAGACTTCTAGATTTAGCCTATGGATAATCAGAGGAAAGCAATTTGTTTGGTCACAAACTTTCCACCAGCTCTGTAATGGATCTCTCGTGGCTGATGCATGTGACTATGTTGCTTGTAAATTGACCATGCTTGAGTGCACTGATTATAAAATAAATGAGTGGATTATTTTTCTCAATAGACTGTTATGACTGACCGTGATTAAATTATGAGAGAGTGCAGAACACATTCTTTGACTGGCTAAAAAGAGAGTTGTCTCTTCAAAGAAGCAGAGAAAGGACATTGGTTTTCTCTGTTCTTATTCTGAAAGATTAAAGTGGTGCATAAAGGAGATACTGAGGGCTATGACAGCAATGTAAATTGACAAAGTCCTACTTTCAGTTTTGATAAATATTGGGAGGTTTGAATTGTTAGATACTAAAGATTCTGAATGGATCTCCTGGGTCATCAAGAATTGAAAACAAACAACACCTATTTGAAGACCTTGCAAGTACCATGTAGTTTGTTAATCCTGTTGCCTTTTAGGAAAACTGGTCTCAAAATCTTATTTGTTTGTTGTGTGAGAAAACCCAAGCCACTTAATTTGTATTTAATATAGTTTGTCCAGAAATTTATAACCATTCATTTTTAGATCAGATTTTCTCAATTAAATTGTTTACAGTTTCTTTCCACTGTAGTGTTACTATATAGTTCAGATTTCCTCATTCAGTGGTAGGGGAACTCTGAAAGCTGTTGTAGCTTTTGCATTACAACAAACAAATGAGCATAATTTGTGTGTGCTTACAACATGCTTTCCTTACTCCTACAGTGACATCAGTTTTATTCATAAGTAACATGATACAGAATATTCAGTAAGTCAAGCGTATTTAGGGACTTCATTAAGAATTGCTATTAATCATCTTAAACTTGAGCTCTTTTGATCTGTGCTGCCCAGCATCGTGCCTTTCTTATGTTCCTGAGAAGTGGGGGTTCTGTGGAACTCGAGCAGAGAGGCTGCCAGCCTTGCATAGGGCTGTGTTGGAGTCATTATCTTATGGTACTGAAGTGTCACAAATGGAGGAAGGGATTACAGTAAGGAGAGGAACAGTCACCTAACTCTTTTTGTCTAAAATGTTCAATGTTATTGATAGATCTGGTGGTTTAAAAATCTAGTTTGACATTCATGTTGGGAAAAATTCAAATTGTATTGCACATTGCCAGTAAAAATGGATTAATCTGGGTGGTCCCTCTGCACTGTGCAGAGCACTCAGCCAGCTGGATTGTTGATTCATTTAGCTGTAACTATTTCATCTGCAAAAAAATGCCAAAAAGTCTTAATGGATAGTGAGAGGTCAAGAAAATACAGGTTTAAAATAAAGGATTGCTAATGTTCAGTCTTAAATTCATCGATAGTTACTCAGCTCCAATACAAAGGGAATAATTTGTCTGAAGTGTTTTGACAAGGTGGTACTATCATACATGGTTGTGGACAAAGTTGTTCATTTTGGTTTTATGCTATTCAGCTGCAGAGTTTGTATGAAAAGTTTCATTGGAGGGCTCAGGATCCTTTAGTAGCAAGATACATTGGATATTCATGTGGCACTTGCACGAAGGGCCCTAACTGGGAAATCAGTTTATGGTTCATTTGAAACTCAACCCTGTTTATTGAGACTTTAAGGATGGAAAGTTTTCTTCCATAATAGTTTAGTCATTATTTTTTTCTTTAATCTTTCATTCACGAAGAGCACATACATGATTTCAAGCATGAAAAGAAATCCGTGTGTTTATGGAAAAAATTATGGTGCTGTTCAATTTATTGAACTTATCTAAGATATTAATAGAATAATGGATATTAGAGCCTTGTTCTGTTAAAGTTTGGGTTAGAACAATATGGAGATTTGGCAATATATCCTGTAGGGATCAGAACTTGCTATATCTTTTTTGGCACTGGTGATATCTAGGTTAAAGCTAGGGAGGGTGTGTTATTTATATAGTAGTCATGCTTCTTGTTCAAACTGGAAATAAATCTGTTGGCTCACTAAGACCACCTTTGAGTCAAGATTTCAGTCAAAATACTCCTGCCTAGAATTAGTCTCTTTGCCTGCCTGCTGATTACATATTTGTAGTTTCACAAAGGTAAGGAATAGAGTTTAATAAAGGAAATGAAATTTGATAGACTTTCCAGTGGTGATGTCTACACTTTTTGTATGTTTTCAGAATATGTTTATCCTATGGTCAAAAATGGGACTGCAGCTACTGTTAATGTAGTTAAGTGAATTGGATGAGGTACCAAAAATGCTGCAGCTTGGGGTACCAGCCCTAAAATGTAACAGGTATGTGCCAACCCAGTACATTGAGTTTTACAGTTATTCTTTTTTAACTGCTGTTAGTTGCTGAAGTAGTTTGGGTGTATATAGACACATACTTGCTGCTTTGAGGTACTGGAGAAAAGCAACTATGAGAATATAGATTTTTTCTAGAGATTTGTGATTTTGAAAAGGGAAATGTTGGGTAAGAAATCCACGTTTTTCAGCAGTACCATTTTTTTTGTATGGCAAGATCAGCAGAAGTAGTATGTCAGGTACTGATGCTCTTTAGTAGTTACCGATCTAATGACAGGTTTATGTGCTGATGGATGTGTCCAGAATAGCACTGTGAATTGTGATATAGCATCTTCTGTCTTAAGCTGTATGTGGTTTTGTTTGGGAATTAAATGCTACCTGTTAAGAATTGATGTAAATAAAGATATTTAGACACCAAATTTAAATTCCAAAAGAGATAACTCAAACATCAGTTGGAGACATTTATACTATTAAAGTAACCCATTGCAAGCTTCTACCATGCCTGGAAGAATTTATAATACATATTCTTACTCTTCAAAATAGAGTGACAGACTGTTAGTGCCATGGCAGAGCTGTAAAGGACCACTAGAATTTTCTGACAGGTGTACAACAGATTAGGGAGTAGGAGTGGGGAAAAGGCCTTGCTGCTTTGTATACTGTAAGTGACTATATGGGTTGACCATGTGTGTAATTGAGTATCATGACAGCAATGCCAAATATAAGATTACATTACTGCTGAAATAAATCCAGTTTAACAACTATCGAACGAAAAGAAATAGAGGCTTTTTGAGAGAAATCCTGAAAATGCCTGTATGCAGACATATGCACACAGTTTGACAGAGTATTGCCAGCCAATTGAAATCAGAGGATGTATTCTTTAAGATAGAACTATCATCAAATCAGTACAACCTGTGTGTTTAGAAATCCCCAGAAGTAATGCCCTTCTGCAGACTGTGCTGACTTTTTGACGTAAAAGATTTTTCTCCCCTTTTTTGATGGACTTGGTCAATAAATACTGGCTACGAGGCAACTGATTTAAGAGTAGGGTATGTAACACAGTGGGATACTTCTTCTAGCTGCTTAATACAACTTCTCTGTTTCAGTATATAGTCAGTTCTAGCTCTATTTAGAACATACCTAAAAGTTAGCATCTAACCTTGAGGGCTTTTGTTGCTTTGCCATATCCAGAACTTAGGATTCCTTGTTATTCTTTTTAGAAAAAACTCTCTATTTACGAAAGATTAAACTGAATACTTTAAAAGGTCTTTGCTGATGTCTCAAATAAAAACTTGAAATGTCTTTAGAAAGTGGCTTTATGGAGTATTGAAGTCACTTCATTAATGAACTTGAAAATTTTAACATTCTCAAACTAGTTGTCAGATCTGTTTGAGCATCTATAATTAAGCAGCCTAAAATAATTTTTAAAACACAGCAATACAAATTTCTTTACAAAACAGCCTATTTTTTTTCTCCAAAAATTCTTTTATAAATGTTAGCTTTTTCTCATGAACTTAGTTTTTAAATGTTAAAATCTTTTCTTGGATCATTCTCAAAGTGCTCAGAGCTAGAAGAAGAAAAACTTGCTGTAACAGAGCTTCTTAAAATTTGTTTGCATTCCTTTTATTCGTGCTGTGTTTCCTGATAGGATTAAACACTTAAGTAGAAGAAATATTGCACAGCTTCCAAGAAACTTCAGTATTCTTTATTTTTCAGCAGGCCCGTAATGCTAGGAATTAATGAAAAAACAAATGGCATCTTTCCCTCTTACAGTTTTTCTTTTGATAATTGATTTTTGTTCCTGCTGGGTTTATTTTCATTTACTCAAGGATGTATTTATTTTCATATACCAAAGGATTACTCCGGATTAGTTAGAGCCAATTCTCAAAGTAGTGTCACGGTCAAAATTGAGAGAAGAAAAAGACTGATGTTTCTACCACCTCTGCAGGAGGTCCGCAAGCAGTAAAACCTGCTCCAAGTTGAGTAATGAAGAATATACCTTTTTGCTAAAGCTTTATATTTATTCTTTGAACTGGAAAATGTACTCTTTAAATAAACACAGTCCTTCTTCTGGAGCGAAGAGGAGGGCTATTCTTTGTCTGCCGGGCAGATTGCTGCTCTCCGTGTGTCTTAACGTGTACTGAGATTAACGTAGGCCGTGCAGCGCAGCACGCGCTTAAACCCTGGCTCAGATTGAGCAGTCATAAAATGGATTGGTGACTTAGGCTATTCATCCCAGCCATGACAGTTTAAAGGAGGTCGCTGGCAACGTCAACAGAGCATGCAATCCTTTTCTTCTACGCGGCTTTGCCTCGCGGTTTTTGTCAGGCAGAGTCAGAACTATTTCGGTCTGCCACTTCCATCTCCGTCACTCAGGGGCTCTTCTGGAAGAGATGCCGCATCAAAGGAAGCCTGGTGTTTGTTTTTGATACCTGTAATGCCTTCAGTTAGGGAAATGTGAAGGTCTTCATAGGCTATGGATCGAGAACGTGATCAGTCCATGCTTTTCAGAACAAGATACTGTGGGAGATGTGAGCAGAAAAATTTGGTGATTTATAACATTCTCAGATTTTATTACTGCTTTGTTTAAAGAGTATTTCTGTCTCTTCTCCAATTATTTGGAATGCTGAAAACACTCACTGGAACGTATGTTGTGTTACACAGAAGAAGAAAAACTGAGTGTCTTCAGCCTCCCCAGACATCTTTGTGATATGTTGGCTGAAGTGGCTTTGGGCAGAAAGAAAATCCCAATACTAGATAGTAGTATAGCTGTCATTAAAAATTAGCTGCAGAAAAGCATTCTTTATTTCTGAAGCTGTTTCATTCATATTATGTATTTGCCTGTGGATTAATTTATCGTTACTTGAAAGGCTTTTAAGTACTACATTTGTTTTTTTTGTTTTGTTTTGATCAGTTGGCAAATAAGGAGATTCACATAATTGTGTGAACAGATTATTTTACTTGTTCTTGTGTGGATAAGATTTGAAAGAAAAATCCAGCATGCATATTAAATTGTTTATATTATTTTTGTTCAGGTGAGGTGCTAAACTATCTGGATATATGCCAGGTTCTTGACACAGTTTGGCACCCTGGCTTTCTAGCAATGGTGATGGAATTAAGAGTGGAGGACATAGCACTTAATTGATAATCAGGAAGATTCTATAAAAAGCAAGTAAGATTAAGTGAAGGTACTAGAGGGGAGGGAGTTAGAAAAGAGGATGAAAGAGATGCTTATGCGTGAAACTAATATGAAGTAAGAAGGGTTTCAGCATGTTGCAAATGGTGAAGCCCACACATCGTATCTGAAAAGAGCCTTGCTATGTCTTGGGAATTTTAGGGGCTCTGTTTCCCATTATAAGATTATGGAACCCTTTACTTCAACATAATTCTTTCTTTGCTATTTTCATGTAAATGTCTTCTTGATCCTGTGACTATAAAAATATTTAAAAGGCTTAAATATTCATTTTAGTGTTGAGTAACACAAGCTGGTAATACACTTTCAGAATAAGAATTATATAAATAACTTTGTTCATATCTTTTTGGATAGTTTAGAATGCTTTCCATTTTATGTGAAGTATTGTACAATATTTTGTATACTTCACATCATCTTTGTGGGACAAAAAATATTTTTTTTCTTTAACAATTTGAAACTCATACTTGGAAGACACACCAAATGTGCTGTATTACTTATCTGTATGTCTTAAAAGGAAAGCCTTCAGTTTGATGCTGTTTCCCTTTTCCAGTAAGTTTAATATTTAAAATTTTTATCGCAAGTGTTACAGTGTATTCTCTAGGCATGTGCAGTCTAAAATTCATTCTCCTTTGTTAAAGAAGACAATGAAACGTTGTTTTAATTGGCATGAGAAATGCTGGAGTTTCTCTGTGCGGAAAGAGGACTCATGTTCATTTTGCTTCAAGTATTGAAATTTTTCTGTGCAAATGTGGTCATGGTGATTAACGAAGTTGCAGGGAATCATGTGATGACAGCAGTACCTCATAGGAAGAATCTGCCAACAGAATTCTTCACCTGGTGAGGATTTGGTTCATTTTGTACCTAAATGGGTGAAGTCTAATTCTGTTGAATTGGAATGTATGGTTAATGCTGTTTGTTTCCTCCAGACTTGAATTGGACTTAAGATTTTCAGTGATGTCATACAGCATGAATTAGCTTGGAATATTCAGCATGAAAATGTTGTATCTCATGATGTGCAAAGACTTTTAGCCTCTGTGATAGTTTTCAGTGGAAATTAAGCTGGGAATACTTCTGTTATTGTTTATAATTTTAAAAGTAAAAAAGCTAATTTCATAACTTTTTGTAGCTTTCATAACTCCCGCATAAACCAGTTCTGACACTCCGTACATGTAATGCAATTTTTGTGCGTGTTTAGATGACCTCATAATGTAAACAGGTCAAAAATACTTGTCTCCACGTTTTCTCTTCAATCTGAAGTTAGGAAGATTGCTTTTGTCTAAGGAAAACTAAGCTTCTCCTGTGGAACATCACCCTTACATATTTTTGGAGAGAAGTGATCTCTGGATTTCAACTGAAAATAAGTGGAAGGCTATGATTTTGCCTCCTTATGTGGAACAATTAGAAGTACTTGATGTCAGTGGTTAAGAACAGAGGCCTTGAGAACTGTTTCTGTTTTGGTTCTACTATTGTCCTAGTGAGCATGCCTCATGTATCACTTTCTCCTCATAGTGCTCAAGTTTGTCTGTCTTTAAAATTTTTTTTGCTAAAATCAGGAATATTTATTTAGATGGGTCAATTCTATAACTGCTGCAAAGAACTTAGCTCATCTTCAGATTGATATTTTACACAAGTGTTGGTTCTTGGAGCTCTTCAACAGAAAGTAAATGAGATCTAATTCATGATCTGTTTTTAAACTAGGAAGAAGCTTAATCTGTAGGAACTGGTGTACCAAAGATGTAGTTGAATTGTTGAAGTAGAGTGCCTCTAATCTTGATGTTGAATAGAACTTAAAGGATGTATAGATAAGCCAGAAAAAACAGAAGTGAACTAATCAGAATTCTGTCATTTTATGGATTTGGATATACAGTAACACAGTTTTTGCCGGAAGTACCACTTTTCACTTAGTTCATTAGGCAATCCAAAGCAAGCATTTGCTGCTTAAAAATAAATACACAAAATAGTTACGAGTGCAAAGGAAGGATGTAAAGGATCGTTTAGATCTTGCAACAGAGGAGCAAGTCTTGAGACTTGTCACAAAATTGATGTGCAAAAGTGAAGAAGCTACTCTGGAAGAGCCTTAGAAGTGGTGTGTATATAGATGCCAGATCTCCTGCAGCCTAGCACTTGAAGGACCAACACTTGGAAATCTTGTGGACTGATCAGTAGCATCTATGATTTAACTTAGCTTGTACTGGAATTATGGTGTCTTCCCACCCTGCCCCCTCTCTGGCCTCACTGCAGCTTTTTGGCTATTAGACAAATCATGACCTTCTTTCCTGTTTTGTCTTCAGCGTCTGTTTCCTGTTTTTTCCTTCCCTCCCCCACCCCATTTTTTTTTACTCCTGACTTTCTCTCCAGTGATGACTACTTTGTTTCATTGCTAGCTTGCTTTTTCCAAGTTCTGTCTTTATAAAAGAAAGAGAGCAAAAAGGAGTTTAGAACTATTGCATCAGTCCTTCCCTTTTAGTGAGTTTTTGTGTCCACCTTTTTTAGCGAATGTTAAATGTTAATTTCTATGGTATTCATACTCTCTCCAAAACTCAAGTCTGTCACATGGATGTATTTCTCCCAGCCAGATACATACATTTTCTAAGTGCTAGAAGTTTTCCCACAGTTTAGTTGAGGTTCTTGTGTTTAGGCAGAATTCTGAGACTAGCATGCCTGAGACTTCTCTACCCCAGAGCTCCAGTTCTTGATCTCTGACATCTCACTTTGAGAACTAATCAAGTACTCCTGATTTGTGAAAGAACATGTCATTTTAAACTGTGACTCTTGTCCTTTTGGTTGATGTATGCTCTCTATTACTTCCATACACAGGAGTATGGTCTTTCAAAAAACCCCTGTTGTTAACCAGTATACCATGGCCAAAAAAATTGAAATTAGTTTTGTATGTACACTTCACCAATTTTAATTTTCTCATTGCTTTATATTTCAAATTACTTAGGATTTTAAAAATCTAGATAGGACAAGGGAAGTCAATGACTGTGACCTCGAACGTGATTTTGGATTTAACATTAAATGCGTAAGAAGCATACTCCTAGAGAACAGCTGGGTAAATATGCTTTCAAGCATTTCTTCAGCCTGCACGTAAACTGATGAGCCCAAAAGGAAGCAAGAAACCCCTAAGCCAATGCAGGCTGGGAATGCCACTCAAAGTCTTTTCAGTGCTGAGTTCAAAATATCTTGCTGTAAGTCTTTGTGTTAATAAAATTGTAAGATGATTACAATTGCTGTCATCTTGGAGCCGTGTTTGCTTAGGACTGTTTCAAAGCTTTGAAACTTTTCTGCATGTACAGAATGAGAGCTGAAAGTACAGTATTCTGAGAAGGCAGAATAAAGCCTCTACCTGGCCTGAAAGCTTACAGTGACAACACACCATCCCCATTTGTATGAGTCATTAAAAGACTTCTGCAATGGGTGAGGCTGCTTTGGCAAACTGCAGTTTGTGATGTGTATTCTTGTATTTATAAATTTGTGGTTTGGCAGGACAACATTCTTTTTTCCCTGTCTACAGGACGGTTCTAAATACTCCTCCCCACCTTGTTCTTGGTGTTCACAAATGAATTATTCTTTTAAATCTTCCTTATCTATTGTCATTCCCTAACTCTCCAAAGAAAACTTTGTTTAAATAGTTACTCCCTTGGGACTCTCATGCATATCCTGTTATCTGTTTTATATTACAATCTTTCATGATGGGAATTTCCTTCCAAAAAGCACAAAACAGCTAAAGCACTTAGATGACTAATAAACATGTTAAGTGCTGAAATCCAGGCACAAAACCAGCATTTTTAGCATTGTCTTTTGCCTTTTTTCTCTGTTAAACTTGTCTCTGACCTCTAGATTCAGAAGTGAACTAGGCTCCTTTCACTTTGTCTCGCCCAGAGATATTGCAGTGGTTGCAGTGTTGTTAGCTGTGAAGCCACTACCATGAAGAGTAGGAAACTTTTAGAAAGTTACTCATGTTTTCACTCTACTAATCAAATACCAGCATTCAGAAGAGCCCATGGGAGCGATGAAGTTTTGGCTGCCAGTTTTATTTGCTCAGCTAAGAGGCATCTCCACTGCTTTTTGTTGTTTGGGATTGGCAGAGCTAACTCCCACAGGAGCAATAGATGCATACTTTTTAGAAGAGCAGTGTTATCGCTAGTTTCAGTACTTCTTATATATTCAGTAAACATAAGTATGTAGGAAATAGTTTGCCATGTTGTGCTTTACATATATCATTTGATGTGCATTATAATTAATTTGAGTAGGTGGGAAACACTGAGCAAATTGGTTCTGCTTTTTCAAGGGAATACTTCTGTTCCAGTAGCACAGTTAGCTTGTGCTAGCTGCAAACATAAAAATTAAAATGCCAAAACATGACCTCTCAGGTGGATAACCTCTGAGGTTCGAGGAATGTGGGAGAACAGTCAGGGAATATTGAGTAGCTTTTATTCATTGCAGCAGGAGGTGAGAATTATCCTGGTTTTAACTATTGTACTTTTAATTTGTGGTAGTTGTTTTTGGTTTGGTTTAGGGTTCTTTTTTGTAAATTATGTTACACAATTAATAACCTGGGTTTGCCTACTTGGGTGTGCATTAAGCTCTCCACAGGCTCTTCAACAGACCATTCACATACTGGTGACAAGTTACCCAGCAAAGACATAGCTGAAACTTTCCAGCAGAAGTCCAAAAATACTTAACCATATACCTTTAGATATTGCACTTGGAACTTGGACTAAACTTGTTTAAGGTTAATTGCCAGGGATGTCATTTATTCAAGTATTTGAAACTGAATTTACTATTGGTGGAAAGTGTGGCAGTATCAATTTCTGTATTACAATTCAAATCCTAATTCAGGAAAACAGACACTAAAAAAAGAATAGTGGCAGGAGATGATTCTCCTATCACCTGCATAAAAGGCTTTATAATTTTATTGTCGCTTTTTCCAACTCTGTTTCCCTCAGTAATGGCAAACATCTATCAGTATTGTTCAAGTGGCTTGCCTGAGAGAACTGTGCCCTCTGTGGTGCTTATATTTGGCAATAGCAAAAATGAAATGCCCTTTAAAGTGGAAATACAGAGCTGATGTTGCTGCCAAATAAGTCACTTTTGTGGTTATGTTTAGACCCTAAAGCTTTGTAAACATTTGTCGATTGAACTCTAGTCTTGTACATGCCAGAGCAAACTGTCTTAATGCATTTGTCAGTTGTGTTTTGGCTGTGGTTCCTAAGTTGCATGAGCTGAAATAAAAGCTAGCAGGCATTTTGAATGTGATCTCAGTAGCATCCACATCTGTATGCAATTCAGCCTCAATGTGCTTGTGAAAAAAATTCAATGGTTGTCTCTGCTTATGAAAATTATTTTATATGTGTGTGTGAAAGCACACTACTAGTGTGCTGAAAGCACAGACTAGTTGCTTCGTTGCTTCCTTTGTTTTTTGTTTTTTCTCTCCTGACACTCAGTCCTGGTGTTGCAGAGATTTCTCTTTTTGCATGCTGTTGTACACTTCCTGAACATGTGAGAGGGTAATAATTCTCTATATGACTTCCACTGAAGAGGAAATGGATACTTGTCAAAACAATGATGTGCATCTGGAATTCTACCATTCAGGAACTTTATTACACTGGTGCCTTCCAGTTTGCAGTACAAAAAATTCTCAGGTACTAGTACATTATTTTTCACTAAGTTGGCAAGTGTTTTGATTAACTGTTATTGTAAGTGCCTTGCAAGCATACTGCATGCAAGAGTGAACATAATGTTGTCAGTATAAAAAGAACCTGTTTTTAATCTTGCCAATACATTATAAATAGAAAGAATGATAGTCGGAAATGGAATTTTTTGTTGTGGCATCTACAAATCAATCACCTCCAAATAGGCAAATAATTTACAGAACCCAAATGGGATTGTCACTGTCCACCCCCAAACCCCACGGCTTCTTTATTAAGAACTGGAAAAATTTAAATGTTTGCCTGTGCTTCAGTGAAATTGTGTGACTGTCATAGAAGCAGCCGTTTGGCAGGGTGGGATAAGAGTGGAAGGATAGGAATGGAGATTGGAGGACAGCACTGCTCGGAGCAAACAAATACTCACTGCTGGTTTTAATCTCTAAAATTGTGGTTATCATGAGGGTTTAATGTGAACAACCAAAACCACTATAAACTTGCAAAGTTGATTTTAAAAATCGGGCAGAGATTTTTCTCAAAACCTGTGTTGTTCTTAGTTCGTTGGACAGATAACAGGAAAACAGAGCTGTCTCTTGACCCATGTTCATTTTCTGTCTGCTGGAATGAATTTGGAACTAAATCCCTTTTTTCCACTTGAGCATGTCTTTCTCTAGCAGTGTCAGGGCCTGGGTGGGGTCACTTGTTCAATACAGCTTTTCAAAACGACTGTTGGATTCTCATCAGATTACAACATTTTTTTTCAGTGCTGGGGAAGAGCACAAAGCTATCTTGATAAACAAATTATATTCGTGCATATATACTCTGGCAAAGACAAATTTATTTTAAATTTAAACTAATTTGCTATTTGAGACTTATTTTTTTGCCTTGATATAGCAGCATATTTGTAGATTGAAAATACAGTAGGAACAGATTTCTGTTACCTTTGGATATGGCAGAGATAGCACCAAGAGAGCTGCAGGATGTATATTTGCTTAAATGTGATCTCAGTTTCCAATGTGGTCATTGCAACTTGGCTACAATGTAGTATTTATGTTCTGATTTTCTTGAAAGCCTTGGGGTTGAGTTTTACTTGTTCTACGGGTGCTGTTACAAACATGATGCAGTTTTCACTGAATTTCATTTAATTTGGAAAACAGCACTTAGGAACATTGCATTTTCTTTGTTTTATTACACATTTTTAGATTGCTGCACAGTGTCAGGGGATAAATTTTAACAAAAAAGGTTTTACAGAATTCTCACTGGTTTTCATGTCCTGTAGTATTATCTTTCCTTTCTGGAGTTTTCCTTCAACTGACTTACAACTTTAAAGTTTAGTTTTAATGCGTATATGAATTTCAGTAACCAAGTTAGTCACCAGGCAAAATGGAGATGGCCTGTGGCAGGTGTTTTATGAAAAGTTGAGGCACTTGGGTGATAAGTAATAGGTATGTGTTGTGTTGCTTTAACATGAAAAGGGATTTTGAGAAATAGTAATGTTCCAGGATGTGATTTGAGTCCACAAAGAGTGGAGGTGGGTTCCCCAGAGTTGCTTTACAGAAATTTGTCAGCATAATAGTATTTATTGTGAAAATATTCTATCTAAACTACTGATATTAACTTTGCAGTTTTAGACAGAAGTAGTTTTTTCTGTCACATTCAATTTGCTGTCTGTATCCTTGATTTTTTTTCTTTGTCTTCACAGCAATCTTCAGAATTACACTAGTATTTGTCTTATATTGTTGTTTCAGAACTACCTTATAAACTCTCACCTTCCTATGTAGGAACTTGCCAGTGTTTTTATGATGAGTTGTCTGTCTTTTGTGCATTGCAAGGAGTGGTTACACAACTACAATAATTTTTGCACAGTATAAAAATGAGTTCTAGAAACTCAAGTATTTAAATAAGGACAGGAATGTGTTTGGGAGGGAAATCTTACTAGTTTGCAAGTTACCACGTATATGATGGCATGGATATAAACATGAAGGCCAATGAAATATATTTATTTTGAATAGTGACTTCATTATCTAGCTAAAAGGATGCTTATGAGCATAGTTTCTATTAGCTCAGGGGCTGCTAGCCAGTGTGACATGCCAGTAATTCCCTGGAAACTAGATTTGATAGGCATAGGATTCTTTGGGAGGACACCATTGTGTGCCATTTCTACTCTTGGAGATAACCTTAGATGTTATGTGAATATGTGTATGTATTTAGACACACACGTGTTCATGTACATGTGTAACTAATTTCTCTTGTCATGGAGTCATGATTCACTGTCTGGCTCTGAAGTTATGTTTATTAAAATATGTTATGTTAATACTTCTATGGAAGCATTCCATCACTTGTCATAATCTGGGAATTACACTTGAAATTGGAGTATTGTTGCTGTTTAAGGTTTGACCTTTGAAATGTGCTACTGACTTTCAGAACTATTATGGCACCATCTGCTGACCAATACACAGACTGGCAATGTCAGTTTGCTCACCTGGTATACCTCCTTGAGAATAAGCTCCCAGTTTAGGAGGAAGCTGAAGCAGAATCATGAGGAGAAATGGTAATTCTTTTATGAGCTTACATTTGGGAAAAAAATTTTACTCGGAGTTATTACAAAGGCAAAAGTCTGAATCAATTCAGATTTAGTTATCTACTCACCTGAATTATTGCTTAAGCTTCCTCAATGAACTGTGAAGCTCTAAAAGGATTTTGGTTTTTTTTTTAGGGTGTATATGGCATAGGATTGTTCTTGGTAGCCTGTTTTTCAATGTGTTACCTTGTAAGCCTGCAGTGAAGAGCCATGACAGCAGGAGATCTGTCCAGGCCCCAGCTCTGGTGGTCTTGTCACAGCCTGGGAAACCAATGGGCTCTGACAGGTTTCTGCCCTGTGGCTACTGTAGAGACTCACAAAAAGGCCGAGTCTGCAGTCTGTCTCTGCAGCCTCCGCAGTGAACCTTGGTTTTTGTGCACAGTGATCATCGGGGGAGAAGCACACTGGAACAGTCCTTGTCACGTTCAGTGTGTAAATACTTAGGTTTGGGTTCCACTGCTAGATATTGGCTTTGATTAATTATTTAAAAAGAGATGATTGGATTTTGCATGTATAAAACATGTACCCGTTTCCTCTGCTTTTTCTGTTGTAACTTTTTTATCATTCTCACTAGTTTGCTAAACTTGATTTTGACTTTTGTATGATCTGTTTTGTTTTAGGAATGTGCTTAAAAATGAATGTAATCCAAATTATTAGATTCAGGTTGTAAAGTATGTTTGTATGTATAAACACTTCTGTGTATTTATACATTGTGAGAAGGATACAACTTCCTATGGGAGAACTGGGGTGTTTTTGGTTTGATATTTGACTGCAGAACAGTATTTAATTGGGAACTGTATGATGTGAACATTGCAGATTGAGCTAAGCCAACTTTAGGGATGTTTTTGCTTTCTTAAGGATCTCAAAATTGAGGATTTTGGTTTTTAGTAGAATAAATAGTAGAATAAATTCTACTAGTGTTCAAAGCATTCCATATCTTTTCAACTGTAGTAATCCGTTTAAATAATGACTGTTATTAAAGAAGAAATTGGATTTACTTTTTGCTTTGTCTGCTAATAGAATGTATGCAGGTTATATTGGCACCTTTAGCAAAACAGATGCTACACAGAATCATGGTGTACCATGAGCTTTGTTGTTTACATACCAGTAATAAAATACAAGTTTCAAAATCAGCAGAAATTTAAAATAACGTTATCTAGTTACTACTTTCAGCCAAATTTGAAATATAAATTACTGTACTCTACAGCAAAGAACTGATTTATGTTTTTGAAAAAAATCTAATTGTAGTACCGAGTTCCTCAGATATTACCTGCTGTTTAAACCAGATTCTTTTACACTCTAAAATATGAATAACTGTTCCAGCTAGGATTTTACTTCTTTATAGCTTTTGTATCAACAAATCTTACATGTTCAAAGCTGCAAGCATGAATGATGTGTGCTAACCAATTGTGAAATGCAGATCAGGCTTCTGCTGAGCTTCAGATCAATAATATGACAAGAAATAAACAACTTTATTTGGGAGCTTTTTTGCTTTGTTTTAGGCAGGTGAAATACACATGACCTTGTTTCAGGTTTTCATGGATATTTTTTCAGATGTCAGATATTTTCTGTGATATATTTTTGGAGTTTTTTTATATGTAGCTCATGTGAGATAAATATTTGGAATATTTATGAAGGTAGTGATTTAAAAAATAAATTATTAATACTATGGTGATCCAGAAAATTACATGACTTGCACAGACACACACTGGCTTTTAGTGCACTGAGCTGTGATTTATTTCTGTAGAAGTAGGTTGAACTTTTTTTTTTCCTTTTGCTTCTATGACATGATGGTTTCTCTGTGAATCCTAATAGACTGATGGAGATAAAACTATCAAAGCAATTTTTATTTCTTGAGTTTGCTGTGAATTTCTGTGACAAACTGAAGAAAGAATAAACAAGTTTAGGACTGCATTTCTTACTTTTATATACTCAGAAAATAAGTAAAACGAGATCCAGATATGTATGGAAAAAGGATCTGGATTTGTTTCTCTATGCTGATAAATAAGAAATACTGTAACAGAAGCAGTTAATTAAAACATACATCATCAAAGAAAACTTCATTTTACTGCAGTTGGTTTTAATATTGTCTGTGATCTTTGAGCTACACTTGTTTCTTTCCCTCCGTATTTTCCTCTTTTTATTTTTTATTTTTTAAACTTCATGTTATATTTGATATATCTTCTGTTTCTGGTTTATCTGTGGTGGCAGGAATCCTTTTGGTCAGCAAACTACATTTCAAGAATTCATGCTAGAAACTGGAAAAAAGGTATCAGCCAGCTGACCTCTCTGCCCACCTGAGAGGAAGGGGTGTAAGGAAAGAATGGAGTGTAGCATCCTGTTCTGCTTTCAGCTGTGAACTCGGGCCAGCACGAAGGTTCTCCTCAGTGCAACAAGAAGAGAGGAAGGGATGAATGGAGAGGAGTTAGACTATCTGTTGTCGTCATTTGCTCCTGGTCAGCACCCTTGCTTAGGGAAGTTTGTAGAGTTATAAATGGGGCAGATCATCTGCTTCCTGTAAAAGTGGGATCGGTTTTAACAAACTCACCTTCTCTTCAGCAATTGCAAAGCGTTTTACAGTACTTTTTGCCATCCCACCCTCACCTTCATCCTTGCTTCAGTTTAGGTAGTCATTCAGTCAACATGAGCCAAGTTTTCGGGAAGTTTACAAGATATACAGCTGTTATCACTTGTGGTTTAATGTGCATGGGCCTAATGTCAATTGCAAAATCTACGATTTTTCTTTTCTCTGTTGAGACACTGGTAATCCTTTATTTGAGCATCACCCTAAGGTTCCTTCTTTTTAGTCTACTCTTGCTGCAAGGTTGTTACTCTCTTTTCTCAATTCAATATGAAACACAGATTTGATGTTACTTTGCAATACAAAAAAGGTGAGATAAGGAGAACCCTATCCTGCTGCAGTTGCTCCAGAGCTTACAAAAGATTATAGGGGCAAAACTATTTAGTGTGCTCATGCTACGTAGTAAGAATAAATGAAAGTTTACTTGAAGACAGGAAAGCAAGAAAACATGCAGTTGAAGTTGAAAATTCTGAATTTGCAATCTGATTTGATTTATTTTTTCCTGATACCTCTTCTAAGACAAATACTGTCTGCTGCTTGTTTCCATTTGCTTTCTGGCACACTGTTGGCTGTTACGCCAGAGCTGTGTGAGATCATGTGAGATCTTCCTTATCAGCACAGGAGGGAATCAAGAAAAAGCCACTTTCAGAAAACCTGGTTTCTTGATGGCTTTACTATAGTGAAGGTAACATAAGAGGCTTTACAAACTGCAAAAATAGACTGATGACAAAACTCCTCCGGTGTTTTGTCCCTCCCTCTGTTTTTCCTGTGGACTGCAAAACTGGAGGACCTGACAGAGCATTGAGATAGGGAGGGTGAGACCGAATTTTGTGTTTCTCAAGGGACAGCTAATTCTTGTATCAACATGCAGCTCTGGAAAAAAAGAAATGCATCAAGCTAATGTGGTAGAGAAGGTAGGTGTTTTGGGAAGACTATAACTTACGCTCTTGGTCAGTGCCCCTGTTTGGTTAACTCACCTCTTCACAGTTAGTTCAGAGACTACTGGGAGTATAAAGAAATATACAGAGTCAGCAGATAGGTGTGCTTCCTTTTGTAGGGTTCTCCTGTCTATAACTCTTCGCTCCCTCTCCCTTCCCCATCCTGAAAAGCAGTGACGTTACAAGCTTGTAGGAAATTGAGCTCATGAAAGAAATCCCTCCTGCTGTGGGCATCAAATAAAGGCATTAAGTGAACATAGACAGACCTCTTCAGACAGTGGCTGTAACAAATTTCTCTTGCCTCCACATTGTAAAGCCAAGTTCGCCTTGTAACTAAACTTTGATTATGAAAACCAGGACACTTGCAGATGCAAAACCTTTCTTGTTCCGCATTGAGCAAGTTTGTACCACCCACTGCTATTCTGTCTAAATGTAATCAGTTAAGATGTGTGACTTGGTAAGCTCAGTTTCTTTTATTGTTAGAACAGTATCATAGGGATGTGTTTACAGGGTGACTTATTTTGCTTAGTTCTAAGGAATTTTCTGGAGATGTCTCTTATTTGATTGTACAATCAAATTGTGATATTAATTTTGAGAGTGGTATATAATGCCTTTTTTATTAGTTTGTACATGTGTTTCATGTGTTTCTGCGTATTTTGAAAAGTTAAACAAGAGTGCAGGAGATATAGTGGCTTCCCTATAACTTGTTTGAAGATTTGTTTATCAAGTCTTATAAAATTGTTTTAGCTACTTTCTGAGAAAAAAAATGGTTCTTTCTTAGAGATGTATGAAAAAAAATCACCACCATCTCTGTTAATTATGAAATCTCCCTTATGAATTAATTAGACAGTGTGGATTGAAACTCTCTGATCAGCAGAAATTTCTGGTTTTCACAGGGAAAGTTGAGTTTGGTTTTCTAGATATTGTTCATTTTTCATTTTGATAATAAAGTTTTATATTATTGTGTTAATAAGATCCCTACCATTCGGTAAGAACAGAAGCATTTCTATGCAAGATACAAAGGTGATAGCAAAATGTAATTTGATTAGTAGCAGCTTGAAAACTACCATACCAATACATGGCTTTAAACAGTAAATTCTTTAATCTCAACAGTCAAATGGAAACCTGCCTTTCAGAGGCCTGTTACCTCCGAGATAAACAGTACTTATATAAATGTTGTGTTACTATCACAACAAGCTTTATTAGTAGTATTGAAACTTGAAGGGTTTTATAAAAAGTGGTAGAAATGGATACATAACTGTAATATTTAAGCTTGAAATGTATTCAGAAGTCTCTAGGGTAGCAGTAAAGGTACTAACTTTTAATTTAATTCCACATTGGGGAATGCTTTCATTTTAAATAGTGAAGTGTTAAGTGATTAAAAAAAAACAAACCTCACACCCCAGGTAGCTCCTTTGGTCTCAAGATGCTTAATGTGAATTTGTCTGTAGATAGTTCAAGGCTTCTTGTCTAGGCTTCTTAATAAGATAACTATCAGGATGGTGTTTCATGTGGCTCAGTATTGCTCATCTCTTTGGCCAGAATGGCTTTAGGCCTCTATTAGCTTCCTTTTTCTTTTTTTCATATAAGGAATGGTTTCGTTTAACTATTTCTGACTTCCTATGGATGTGCTTTGGAAACCTAGAGGCAGAATGTTGCTGCTGCCTGGTGGTCTAAACTAATTCTCAGCCAGCTTCAAGTGCAGTTTAAAGTGCTGTGCAAGTTAATTGCATCAAGCCTGAGCTAGATAACCTTCTTGACTCTTTTTGGGCCCGGGTGGGAGCAGCTGAGTTCAGCAAGAGTCCTGAACCTAAGAGCCTTCTGCCTTGAATGGCATGCAGTGAAGAGAATCATAATGGAGAGGGCTTCCATGTTCTAGAGATTTAAATGTGATTGTAATTAACCTGCTAAACTTTAGGCCAGAAAAACAGACCATCAACTCAAAATTGTTTTCAGGAGTTTGTAAGTAAATACCAGTGACGAATAATGAAATCTTACCATTATAAACTTTAGGTGGACCCTTGTATGCTTGTTTTTGTTGGCTCACTTCAATAAATTGGAAAAAAATAGTCATACTACACTTTTAAAGCAATGTAGCACAATACATGACACACATATACAAAAATTGTTTATTCTAGTTAATATTTTTTCAATAAATACCAATGATGTTAATTTGAAAGGTTATTCTTGCATATCCTGTTGTTACAGTATTGTGATTTGTCTTTAATTTTACTGAAGAAAGAAGCAAGGAGAGTATAAGGGTTATATATGATTTTATGTTGATTGGTAGCAACTTCTTATTAAGAACCCAATCTTACCTTAATTAAAAATATATAAATATATAAATATATTTTTAGATATATAATTAATATATAATATATAAAAGTTTTAGCTTACTAGTCTTACTTGTGAACTCAAAATCTGACAAAAGAAGAATTTCTTTAACCCTAATAAGTTTCATAATCTACAAGAGTTTATGAATTACTATAAATTACTGCAAATAATTAGTAGAAGTCGTGATGCTGCATGAAGCAAAACTGTTTTTATTGTTGCTTCTTTTAGTGTCAGCTGTGATAATGACAACTGAAGTCGGTTCAGAGACCGAAGTAAAGAAAGATTCTGAGCAGCTGGGACCAGACAAAGCCAAGGACAAACCTGAAGAAGCATCAGAGACTCCAGGAGATCCACAGTCTAGGGAAACATCCTCTGGAGAAGCTCAAGATTCTTCTGTCCCAGCACCAACTAGCCAAAGTAGTCCAAGTAGCCAGAAGAAGGAAAAATCTTCACCTGAAAGCAAGGGTATTTCTCGTTTCCTTCCCCCTTGGCTTAAGAAACAAAAGTCATACACCTTGGCAGAGCCCAAAGATGAGCCCAAGAAAAGGGCTGCAGGGGAAGAGCAAGTAGTTGAAGGAAGTGAAAGCCAGGCACCAGAGGGGGTGGCTCGGCCAAGAAAGAGCTTGGAAGAAGCAGCTGAAAACCAGGAGAATGCTAAAGCAGATGACAAAGAAAAACGCTCCGTTAGTAGTGCTGAAATACAGGTATGTGTGAGAAGGCTCATAGATACTTTGGAGTAATTTTAATGAAACCCTATTAAAGAATTATGTAATTCATGTAAAGCTTTGTTAGGATCATATTGGGGGGAAAATGACAGCTATTCCAGTTGCTAGGTTCCAGTCCTGCTTTTTCTGAAGTTGCATGTCAGTTCTTAACATTCAGACTTGGTATTCAAGGGTGGAGAAGGCACATAGAGAATGTTTTCTATGAGGAGGGGCTGAGACAGGTGACACTGGTCAGCCTGGGGAAGAGAAGGAGGAAGGGGAATCTGATCAGTGTGTATTAATACCTGAATGGAAGGAACTCTGAGAAGCCAGACCCTTCTCAGTGGTATGCAGTTAGATGACAAAAGGCAAGAGACCCAAATTAAACCCATGAAATTACATCTCAAATGGCAGGAAAATCTTTTTTACTCTGAAGGATTAGGACCTTTCCTTGGTAAGCAATGTAGCCTGGTGGTGGTGGTGCAGGTGATAGGCCCCCTAGGGTTGTAAAGGGGTGAGTCAGATGTTGAAACCAGAGATATTGTGGAGTCTTCCCCTATGAAAATATCTAAAACCCAGCTGGATATGGTCATGGGCAAATTGCCCTCTGTGGCCCTAGGGGCACTGGACTAGATCTCAAGAGATTCCTTCCAACCTCTACCATTCTGTGATTCTGTATCACTTGGCTCTCATAAACACTACGGTTTAGTTTAGTATAAGTCCTGGAGCTTCTTAATAAATTTGTTTCTCTTTGGAAGAAAACCAGTAACTCATATTAAAAAAAAAAAACTCATTTCAAGGAAAGGGAAAAAAAGGCACCTTCTCTGGTTTGAGAGCAAGAATGTGTGGTCCCTAAAAAAATTGGGATCCCTGGTTATTGTGTTTCCTGTATGTGCATAACTTTAATGAATGGTTACTGTCTTAACTATTAGTAGCTTATAAAAGGAATGAACAAGTTAAAAATATCCTCCTTCCTGAGTTTAATTGTATTTTATATAGCCTTCCAAAGAAGATGGTAAAGAAACAGAAGTAGAGGAAGTTGCAGAGAAAAAGGAAGAAAAACAAGAAGAAAAAGAAAAAAGGGAGACAAAAGAAGTGCAGACAGCTGAAATTAAAATAGATAACATTCCTCAGAAGTCTCCAAAGAAGATCAAAACTGTGCAGTGTAAGGTGATGCTTCTGGATGGCATGGAATACAGCTGTGACCTAGAGGTAAGGCATCAAGGCATTATATAAAGAGCTTTTTGTATAGGGAAAGGAAAACTTGATTTCATTGTACTGACTGTTTAATGCTGTCGCTAGGAGTCAGTTAACGTTTCAGTTTAAAATTCCATCTTTAACACCATATCTGTTTATTCTTAAAAATGCCCTCTCTGGTACACTAGCTGATTATTTGACAGCTCAGACTTGATTATTTTTCAAAAACATTAAGGTTCTCCTGAAGGTAATATGACGTGCTAATAAAGTCTCCTTGCGTTCATTAATTTTTTTTGAAGTTATCTCAGCTGGAGATAAATTTAAACGTTTTAAACTTTAATGGTTAAAGGATATTTTCTTCCAAAAGAAAAATTCCGTTTCAGCTATAAAAAACATATTTATATTTAAAGTTCTGTTCTAGTTCCACATTTTCACAAAAATTGACTGCAGGGTAGTAACCTTGGAGTAGTTGTTGGTTTGGGAGTTTTTTTCCCCATATAAATCAGGATGTTTAAATCTGAATGGTATCTCTCTTTAAAGACTACATGAGTTTTATCTTCCTGGGCTTTTTCCCCATCCTAAAACGAGACTTAAATGAAGTGGTGGCTTACACAGATCTAAGAATATACCATTTTATATTTATAACTGCATTAAGTCTGTCATGATTCAGTTAAGTAATTTGGCAAGAAATAAGTTTTCTTATTATTTGCAGTAAGAGTTTCCTGTAAGAACAATAGTAAAATTAATTTAAGAGGGGGGGAAGAAAATGGTGAAGAAACAATTCGTTTTATATGTTCATTTGCATTATTTATAGGACATGAGCAGTGCTGACTGCAATTTTATGGATGAATTAATGTTCTTAAATACATGTAGAGGTTTTTTATGCCCTACTACCATATCAAAATACTTAGAGTCTCAGAAAGCTGTATCATAACTGAAATGCCATTTCGTGCTTTCTGCAAAAGATCCTAGTAGATTTCTGATACTCTTATTTAGTCTTCCTTCAATATTCAGTGTTTGGGGTAAATGTTGGTTTATTTCTGCTTCTACAAAGTTACTGAAATGATACAAGAATTAAAAAGCAAAGAAACAAAATTTTTGCAGTCAAAGCCCAGTTTACCGTGGTTGACTTTCTGGTAAATGAGGTTTTAGTTTGGGGCAATTGTCATGATTTTCACAGTCCTGATGCCTCTTCCAGTTTACTATGGACTGCAGACCAGCTTCTTTGTATTAAAAATACATATACTTGCTAGTGGCAGAGTAAAACTGAAAAATACCTTGTTTTCATTACTGTTATTTGATGGCTATTGGTAGAATCCTGTCTTTTTCTAATAGCCATTCTAAACCTTCATGATAATCATGATAAAATCTGAGCTAATACACTACTGGGGACTTTTCTGTTTGACTTGCAATCATATTCATTTTTTCTTGTAGAACTGCATCAATTTGTATTCACATAAATTAAAAGGAGTGTGAAAGAAAACAAAATATGAAACCAAAGCCCCATTAATTTAGCCTCTATTAAATTTTGCCAATTGTTTGTTCCTGCTGTATGTGTCTTTATAGAAGACAATACCTGGGAACAGGCATAAAAGGAAAGAAAGCCATGATGCAGCAGCTTCAGTGTCAACACACAAATAAAGACTGATCAGGATTCTCAGCAGTAACTAAATACTAGGAGTTTTGTGGCCAATTAGTAGATATAATGTTATACAATTAATTAGTAATAGTGATGAATCATAATATGAGGACTTAATACTTGAGTTCAGCTGTTATATACCTTAGATTCTCTAGAATCTAAATAGAAAATCTTGAATTAATAGTAATGCTTTGTTTCTTAAAAAAAAAAAAAAGAGTTTTGATGCATTATTCTTAGAACATAAGCTGTTTCAGTAAGAAAAACTTTACTCTTCCAGCTTGAGTATGTTCTGATCAGTAAATGTTTAATGGCAAAAGCTTTAAGATGTGATTTGGAAACTAATGGAAAAAGGGAGGGTTATGGTTATGTGTGGGAACATTTGAGATGAAGAGAAGTGCCATGGGACCTCATAGAATACACCCACCAGTACTGAGTGAGCTGGCTGGTGTTGCTTCAAGGCCAAACTTTTCCATATTGCCCCAGCAGTTAGGGGAATCCCTGGGATTTTTTTGGGAGGAGGGGAAAGCAAATGTCATTCCTATTCTTGAGGAACATTTTTTAATGCCCTCTTAGGTTCTTAAAATTCATCGTTTTGTGTATGGTCCTTTTAGCAGTATGGTTAGATCTCACTTATTTTTGCTTCTAGGAAAAAGCAGCTCCATAAAATCTCACATGTTCATCATGGTTGTCCAAGTACCTGTTTTTCTCTAGTTTTTTTGGTGGAGTTTTTTTTTTTGTTTGTGTTTTTGGTTTTTTTTAAATAAGATAAATCCCTAAATAATTGAGAGCTCTTAGGCTTGTTCTGCACATGTACAATTACAAATCTGCACTTTAAGACTTCATACTATCTGGAAGGGCAGGTGAGATCAGGTATAATATCCCTAGCATTTCCTATTAACAGCTTCTAAAATAGCAGCTCTTTTGTTACTGCTCATTGAATTCCATGATAAATGCCAGTTGATTAGTCTGACACCGCTCTCTTCATTTCCTTCTATTTTCCCTTATTTTAAAAAGCAGTCTTAGTATAGATTGAGGTGCTAGATGAGGAGTTCTCATAGGCTTTTTTACTTTATTTCCATCCTTTTTTCTTTCCATCCTGTTCATAATTTTTCCTGAGAGAACAGAATATCCACTGACAATAGTCTGTGTGCTTAGGAAGAAATGCCATTTCAGTAGACCAGAAACTGCTCTCTAAACTCCTGTACACGTGATAGTGGATTTCTATCCTGCTTGTATTCCCTTTTGCTTTGTGAGCTTAATTTAGTTTTAGACATATTTGTGGTTATGTTTCTTCAGCTCCAGTGATTTAAAACATTTCGACATAGTTAATTTTTTATAACAGGATTTAAAATTTTGAATATGGAAAAAAGGAAACATTGTTTCGTATAATGTCTTGTACAAAACCTAATTTTTACACATACACCACCACCCCCTCTCCCACTTTCTGTTCCCCCCAACACTGAACTTCTTACTTTGCAAAGTAACATTTGGTACAAATTAAATTAGGATAATATCTCAAAGATGACTGAAATAGGTTGGTTTTTTTCCCCAAGCTTAAAAAAAAATTGATATTTCAATTAAATTAAGTGTTAGTGAGCTTTTTTACACTCCATATGTAAAACAATTGTATTAGAAAAGAGGCTACAGTTTTTGCTTTTGGTGTTTAATGACAGTTCATCTGGAGTCAGTTTTTTTAAAAAAAGTATCACCACCTCTGAGACTTAGACTAGGCAGAAAAAGCTCTGCAGAGGTTGTTCTGGACCAGGCTCTCCATGCTTCACTAAACATTTTTAGAAATTTAGTATTTACCAAGTGACAAGTGGATATCCTAACTTGCTGTAAATTGAGTTCAGCTATATCCTGAAACATTTTGGTTCCGTAGTATGAAGCTGAGATGGGCAGAGGGATTAATTTCTGGGAATTGGTGAAGTCCTGTAATTGCAATATGGCTGTGAAGTGAATTTGTGTCTGTTGATGTACTTGTTTTCTATCCTGGCTACTACAGATGGGTTTTTGTAATAATAATCTTTGTGTTCTCAAGGATCTTCTTGTCTGGTAAGGCAAGATGCCCTGTAAGCACGAGGTTCATGCTACATTATTGTCAGCTGAAAAAGACATGAGTGGAAGCAGGTTTTGCATAAGGAAATCATATATCATGTCACTTTTCTTTTTTTTTTTTTTAGTCTGGAATCTTCAGATGGGAGTTTTTGGATCAAATATATTTAAGAAATGGAATGTATATGTACTGTTTAAGAAATATATAAACCGGCAAAAATCACAGTGCAGTTATAAACTTAATTGTAGCACTAAAAATTTGCGTGTATGTGCAAATGTAATGTATGTTTTGTTCCAGCTGGAGCTAGATCAGTTTATTTTGGATGGATTAGGTACATGTACAAACTTAGTATCTATTATGTTAATAAAAAAGGGATTTATTGCAATTTGAAGTCTAGTTAATACGGAATTGATGTAACTTCTGCCTAATGAGGCATTTTTTTTTGGAATCTGTCTTGAGTTAAAGCTCAAGACAGATTCCAAAGTGTATGTGACATGCAGGTTGCATTGAGAAATACATCAGAGTGAGCAAAAACTGGTTTCTGTGACAAAATGTTCTGAAAGTGAATTCCTGTGGTGCTACAGAATGGGTGGGAGATGCTCACTTGGGAAAAATACAGCTTCAAGATGCTGAGATAGTACACTTATATATGAAATTGTGGGGGGAAAAAGAGAGGTTCGCTCCTGCTGAATTAGCATGTTTAGAACGGGATATTAAAACATCTTTGCAAATGACTGTAATTTGATGCTGTTCTTCCATAGTTCAGAATTCGTCATCAAATTTTGCTGTAGGAGTACTGGTACATTTGAACCTTTGTTGTTTCTTTGCCACTTGGGTTTTGTGTATTGATAATTACTTTAAGTTCTTTTTTGCTGCTACCTAGTGTTGTTTGACAGTGGAGTTATTTCTTCTGGCTTTTTTTTGCATGTCTTTCCCATTGCCCTGGGCATGCCTGGCATGATTGAGCTCTAGATTTCAGAATAAAGCAAATCTCAGATATTTGTCTTTTTTGATATTACTTTGTAAATTAATTTATCACCTCTGAGAGTCATCTGTTCTTTTCCCTGATAACTCTTTATTTGCCTTAGGAGAACTTGCCAGTTTGAACCTTAAATCAGTAATTCTTAATCTGTGGAACTATTTGAACAGATATTTCAGTTTCTTTTGTGATTATTTTCTTTTTACTTCTCATCTGTCTTTGTACTTTCATTACTTTTGAAGAGGCAAACTTGAAGGACCTGGTTTGTAGTTTTTCTGGAGTATAGCTTCTCTGAATATCCTTGTCTGAATGCCAGTGTAGTTACAACACCTAAGGTACTCCACTGTTGCCTAGAGAAGTCCATGATGTGAGAACATTATTAAGCTAAGCCTTGTGGTAGGTGAAACCTGTTCCTCAGTTCTTCATTGTTTGAAATTCTCACTGTAGTGTTTTGTGGTTTTTGATCTTTCCCAGAAATGAACTGCACTCAATTCACCAGTGCAGAGATGCTGATTGTAATCTTGCATGGTTGATAAAATGTGGTCTGTAAATAATTGCTCTGCATCTTGGCTACTTGCTCTGGAGAATTAAAATTTGAGTGGCAGTAGTGTTATGAACATTTTACCAGCCACTCTTCAATCTTCCTTTATATTGCTGGTTTGGAACCTGTAAAGTTTTATAAGGCAGCAAAATATCCTCCATTACAGTGTTATATTAAATTCCTTTAACTTTTAGTGTTTTAGTTCCTTAAGTCCATAGATTCCATATTAATAAAATAATTGATTTTCTGTGCTCTGTTACTTGAAAGGAATCTTCTGAAATTAATCAGGAGATACAAAATAATATTGCATGCAAGTATTATACTAAACAACAGGAGTTACGTGTACACGATATGTGCGTTCATAGAGCATGAACAATTAATTTATTGTTTTAAGCTTAAAACTATTGTAACTTTTAAAGAGAACACGTACTTAGTCTCAGAATCTTCAGAGTAATATGTGAATGCCTGGAGAGATGGAAAGAGGAAGAAGCTGTTGTCGAATAGTTCTGGAGGAGCATGAGTTAAAACAACTTTCACAAGCTGTGAACTAGTTAAAAAAGTTAAAAAACTTTCAGTTACCTTTCATTACTTTAAAGAGAGTTAAAGGAATAACAGCCTGTAAGTTTATCACAGACAGCTGTCAAGGTACTGAGGATGAAAGCTAATGAGTGGTATTTGCCAAAAACTGTGACTGAACCTTTGTGCTTGCTTGAAATGACAGAACCATATTAAAGGATGAAATAGCCTTGGTTCGTGATTCAATAGTGTAATATTTGAGTTGTAATGGCAGTCAAGTTTTAATAGCTTGAATGTGCAGACTATTGGAATGTTTAAGACTTAATTTTTGGGAGCAATTTTAATTTTTTAACACAGTGCAAATGATGTAATTTTGACCTACTCCTTTCCTGGTAATTGATCTCTGTGGGAGGTAAAAAACACTAATATATTACCGTGATCTACATGTATCTCTTGCTTTCATGGAGGAAATAAACTTGCTTTTTTCCTCTCATTCTATGGTTTTGTAGATAGTTGTGAAGAAATTCTGTCATTGAATTTGGGATCTGCAGTAAAGACTAGTTCAGATTTTCTGTTTTAAGTATAAACTGTGTTTTAGTAGAGAATAACAGTTCAAACAAACAAAAAGAAGTGCTAAGTGCATAGTGATTACTAGTTAGAAGCAAATGAAGATCCTATTGGGTTTGTTTACTGCATTCAGTCAGTGGTCTAATTAAATATTTATGACAAAAGGCATTTAAAGGATGCCAGCACTGACCGTATTTTATGCACGTATGAACAAGTGAAATGTATTGGAGTTGACACAGACTCTATGGTTACTTACAGTTTGCTAATACAAAGTAAAAATATGTTTGCTCAATGTACAATTAAGATCAATCTTTAACCCTGAATTAAGAAAACACTGAATGAAGCTGATATGGAACAGATGTTTAATTGTAGCTGAGTTTTGATTTGCAAATCTTTTTTCTGACTGCTCAGATGTCTAGTCTAGGTTTATTCAAGCACAAAGTGGTCTGTTTAAAGTATGACATCTTTTATATAGGAAAAGGAAAATAGGGATGATGTTAAATTTGGCACATTCTTAAAATATTTGTCTAGATTCAACAGACACCACTGAAAGTAATGTTTATGTGTGAAGTCATCTCAGTCCCTGGGGATTTTTTGCGTTCCTCTGCAGCATTGAGCACAGCCCTGTGCCAAGGGCTCCTTTGGGCTGTTCTGCCTCTGTTCTCTCTTGCTACTTTTGCACCTCCAAGGCACCACTCATGCCTGCCCTTGCTCTCTGTCTTTCTTTGCCACTCCAAGTTTGTAGCAGGAGTGAGCTCCTGTATTCCCTTGGTTTGGTTTTCCCTAGGGTTGTTGTTTGTAAAAGGCAGTCTGGTTTGCTGCAGCATCAGGAGCTGGCGCTTTTCAGCTCTCTTGCTTGCAATACAAGTGCAGGCCAGGCATGACAGCACTTTTCATGCATTGCTGGCCAAGAAGCACAGCAAAGCAATATTTTGTGGCCAGAAAATATGCTTGTCGTTGATATGTATCATACTTCTGAAAACACCCCAGGCTGTTGCACATCTCCTCTTTTGCATGTGACCAGCAGCAGTCCTTATTCTTCAAGTCTCAGGAAACTAGGGACTCCCTGGTTCATATTCCAGCTTCTCCTTTCTGTGGCCATGCCTTTGCCAGACTGCAAGGGATGTTTTGATTTTTTTAAAACAGAACTGAAGAATGCCTTAGCCTGGGCCTGGCTACAGAATTGCATTGTGTTAATGCCTCTGAGCATTGGCTCTTAAACCAATGCAGAAAAATAAAATGAAATAGAATCCTTTTTTCTCCTGTAAATATGTGTCTTTGAAAATGTTTCTGGAACTGAAAAAACCCTGGCATTTCAGGCAAATATCAGTCTCATAGTTAATCGCCTCCTGGGTACTGCTCCTGTGCTTTCCTGTAGACATTTGTGGTTAGCTGCTTTGGAGATGGACCCTCTCACTCTGATGGAGTACTGTTGTTCTCAAATGTAATAAAATGTTTTATTAGATTTCTCCAAGGGAAATGACTCAAGCATTTCTAAAAATGAGTACAACAAGAAAAAAAAATCTCTGGGGAAATAATAGGTATTGCACACTTCAAAAAGTCACTCAGCTTGAGAGCCTGTCGTGCATTAATCTAAGCATTTGATCTCTGAAGAGATATGTGGAGTTCTGCCATTCCGTGGAAACCCAGATTAACTGAATGAACACAGAAAACTTTTAAAAACTGTACTTGTTTTTGTTGGCTTTTTTTTTTCCAAATTTTGTCAAATGGTTAAATTAATCTGAGATAATCCACAGCTCTCATGCCCATCAGATGGCACATGCCTCCTTCCCACAGAGAGACATTCAGTGCCTAGGGTGGGACATGATTACCCATTCAATCCTTTCTGCTAGTGCAGGGCTGGGAAGAAATGTTGAGATTTTCCTCCACATGTGCTGCTAGAGAAAGGAGAAGGCAGGAATAAGAGTAGGATAGACTGTTTCAGATGGAAAGGCCCTCCAGTGGTCATCAAGTTCAGCTGCCGGATGACCAACCCTTTAAGGGTAAGGATGCACCCATGTCACAAGGGCTGACCTAAAGGTCATGTCCAAATGACTTTTCAACACGGACATGCTTGGGGCATCAGCCACCTCCTAGGAAGCTACTATTCTGGTTGATCACCCTCGCAGTAAAGAAATGCTTCCTCATGTCAAATCCTAACCTCCTGCAGTGCAGCTTTGAACTGTTCCTACATGTCCTACCACTGATTCCAGGGAGAAGAGCTCAGCACCTGCTTCTTCACCTTCCTCAGGAAGCTGTAGGGAGCAATGAGGCCACCCCTCAGCCTCCTTTTGTCTAAACTAGACAAGCCTAAAGTCCTAATCCAATCCTCATAGGACATTCCTTCCAGCCCTTTCCCCAGCTTTGTTTTGCTTTCTGGACATATTCAGTGACCTTCTCATCCTTCTTAATTTGTGGGCCCCAGAACTGCTCACAGTACTCGAGGTGTGGCCATACCACAGCTGAGTGCAGCAGGACAATCACCTCTTTTGTCTGGATGGTTGAACACAGGGTTTGCTGCACCCCAGGATGGGATTTGCCCTCCTGGCTGCCCGGGCTCTCCCTGCTGGCTCACCCTGAGCTGCTGCCAAGCAGCACTCCCAGATCCATTTCTGCAGGGCTGGGCTCCAGCCACTCCTCTCCCAGTTCATACCTGTGCCCAGCATTGCTCTGTCCCAGGTACAGAATCTGGCATTTGCTAAATTTCGTGCCACTGATTGCCCAATGCTCTGATCTATCCACATTGCTCTCTAGGGTTTCTCATCCCTTAAGGGAATCAGTAGCACCTCCCACTTGAGTTTCATCAGCGAACTTGCTAATGGTGCATTCAGCTCCTGCATCCCTATCATAGATAAGTGTATTGAATAGAGCTGGTAGCTGTGAATGTTTATATTGTGTCAGTAGTTGGCAACTCTTATATAGCCAAACAGATCCATGATATCCTAATTACCAGTTGCACAGAAATTTCCATTGTGAATGTGAGCTGCAATTGCTTTGCTCTGGTTTGCTCTTTTTTGAGAAGGAGGTAAAGGAGAGAAAAATGCTACTTCTGGTTTTCTGAGGTGGTTGCATTATGAGGTGGCATTTGTGGTGTCTAAATACAGGCTTGAAATTGGTGCTAGAATAACCTTGGTTACATGTGTTCTTTTTATGTTCTCACTTAAAAGAAAGCACAACTTGGCAGCAATACAGAGTACTGCTGATCTGACTGCTCTAGTGCTTTAAACTGCTGCTCTGTGAGCATCTCACTTGTCAGCCTCTTGGTGTAGCTAGGTTGAATGTGCTCCCCTTCTTGTGGCAGCAAGGATGGACTTTCACTTTTACTGATATTTCTACATTATAATTTGGAACATAAATATTTCCTTGTTTTCAGTGCTAGTATTTGTTGTGCTATAAACGCATATGTGTGTATATATGGATGCATACCTGTGTATGTATACATACATATAATGAGAATAGTGATTATAATTTACACTTTGGTTGTGATTATCACTTGACATCTCAAATGCCTGGTAGAAAATGAAATGGAATCAATTTTAAAAAGTAATAAACTATGCAAACCATGATGCTGCCTTCTTAAGAGTGCCCTGCTCTATTAAAATATTTCTAACTTCTGAACTGACTGGATCACAGCAGTTATCTTCAGTTCGTGTTTAGAGACATTCTACTAGGAACATGAGTTTTTCCAGAAAAGTTATGTTATCATATAATTTAAACTGTGTAGTAATACCTGTCCCCAAATGGTTTACAAAGAAATTGCACTTGAAAAGTTTGGTTTTGCAAATTAAATATTGTTTTGGATGTTTAAAACTATATCACTATATATATATAGATAGATAAACTCAGAGTCTTTCAATTTTACAAGTTGGATCTTATAATGAAAACCATTGCTGATACAGAGAGGCTTCTTATGCTTTTGAATCCATAACAGAGCTCCATTAGTACTAGTTGCCAATGGTATAATTTTCATTTTACTGCTGTCTAGTATGTAGACTCACAAACTTGGGCTTTGTGACATGGTGTTTTCCCTTATGTGGAAGAACCATGAACTGACAAAAAGATATTTAAACATGTAGTGGACACTGCTAGTATATCCAAGTTCTTTGTTGATTATGACTTCCTAACAGGAAACTGTGTAATTTTTTGCAGTTATATTTCCAATATATTTCCTGTAGATTTGCCTGCTTTATGTTTCTGTATGTCAAAGACTTGATATTAACTCTGGATTTTAGTATATAAAATTTATAAAAAAGCAGCTGATTCCAGGTGTGGACTTGATACGATAGCATATACTATTTTGCAGTAGTCTATAGATTTCCTTTACTGAAATTTATATAACTGAAACTTGCATTTGCAAGGTGTGATCACTGACCTGCACATTGACTTTGGAAAAAAAGTGGTATCTATTGCATGCATCTGAGATTCTTTGAACACTCTCTTGCTTATATTTCTTCTGCTTTCAGTTTACCACTTTTCTATATTGGTGATTTTTCTTACTCAGCTGAAGATGAAGCTGTCAAGAAAACTAAGTGGTTACTTCAGATGCTCAGAGGAAATAGTCATCTTTCTTGAGGAGTAGGATTTTTTTGAAAGTACCAAGCAGGCTTAAAATTGCCTACTCCCCATTTCAGAAGTCACTCTGACTTCCACTTTCCACTGCCTTGCTACTTGGGCTACTGAATGTGGTTATTTTATAATTTTGCTTCTGTGAAAGCTTTCTGATCTTCCTGAGTAGAATGTCTGCTGGACAGTGTGATTTCGGATAAAGCTCTGGATTCTTGGGGAATAAATCAACAATGCCTTCGCTCTTTGCTCAGTGCATACCTTCTTTTCTCCCCTCTCCCTCCGCTCTTGGCCTTTGCGGAGCCGAGCGGCGGGAGCGCCGGAATGGGGCGCGTGGAGTGCTCCGCCGCTGTCCGCGGGGACAATGGCCACAGTGTCACCCGGGCCTGCACGGGGGCTGCCCGTGGCGTTTCTGTGGAATGGCAGTGGTGTGTGGCATCTACTGAAATCTGTAGGATAAGCAAATGCAAAAATTCCTATAAGCTGACAGACCTCTGAAAAGGCCATGTTGTGTCCTCTGTGATAAATGCCACAAATAGCAGAGCTGTTATGAAGGAGTTTGTTGCAGTAAATGACTCGAGACTCCATTTTCTTCATGCAGGAAAAACCAATCTTGATTCCCATAACTCATTTTTTGTACGGTTTTCACAGACCTTGTGTTGAACTCCAATTTGTTAATAGCTTTCTTGCCAATTACTCTATTGGTTAGTAAAAGGTATTTTACTTGTCTATCAAATCTCTCTATTCTAGGTTAGTTTACATATTTTGTTCACAGATTCTCATGGAACAAATCTTTTGTTATTGCAGGTGCATTTGCTTTTCACCCTCAGAATAGGTTGTTGTGTTAATTGCCTTCATTCTTACGTTTTTCACACAGGAAGAAGTAACAGGCTAGCTGGTAATTTAGTAGAGCAAGGCCTGATTTTATGAGGCCTTTCTTTTATAATTCTTCTACCTGTCCATGATAGAGTTGGTTCAAACTGGAGATTGCATGCCAGTCATGGTCAGATTTGAACTGTGGAAAGAACTTCTCATCCTCCCATCCCTGAGCATGTGGTGTGAGCCATCTGCTCTGAATCTTTGTCTTCTGTCAGCAGGAGACAAAGATTTTCCTTAGAACCTGGTGCACAGAGGTAGAGCCTGCACCTGCTTTTCATTACTGGCACTACAGACATATGGAATATTTACATTCCCAGTTTTAGGTACAAGAATCACAGAATGATAGAATGGTTTGGGTTGGGAAGTACCTTAAAGATTGTCTAGTTTTTAAACCCCCTGCTTAGGCCGGGACATCCTCCACCAGATCAGGTTGCTCCGAGCCCAATCCAACCTGACCTTGAACATTTCCAGGGATGGGACATGCACAGCTTCACTGAGCAGCCTGTTCCAGGACCTCACCACCCTCACAGTAAAGGATTTCTTCCTAATAGCTAATCTGCACCTACTCTCTTTAAAGCCATTACCCCTTGTCCTGTCACTATGTGCCCTTACCTTCCCTTCTCTCTTAAGCCTCCTTTAGATACTGGAAGGCTGCTGGAAAGGTCACAAAAAGAAGAACAGTTAAAACTTCAGGTCTGACTGCCATTTGCTTAAGCTCTAGTTTTACAGAACTCACCGAGTGAGCTTGACAGTGGCCGTTTTAAAATGCTTTTTAAGAGTATGTTAAAATTATGATCAGCCTTCAGTTGCTCTATTTATAAAGCAGAAAACTATGAAATTGAAACTAACCTCAAATAAAATCTTCAGGTTTTTTGCCTTTGTTGCTGACTTCCACAAATAATATTTTCAGGAAAAATAAACTTCTGGGAGATTTCTTATTTTTGAGCATCTAGTGAATTTGTTGGGTACTGAGATTTCAGAAATACACTGATAGAAAGCAGCAATCATATTTTCTGTCCCTCAAAACAAACCACTGCAGTACAGACAGCTAGACTACAGACTGCTAGATTGTTGTATATGTTCTGCTTCTGCTGGTCTGAGCATCAGCTCTTAGTGGTCTGCTTGTTCTTTTTGTCTTTTGAAGATAACACACTTTATTTTTCAGTGCATTCATATCATGTGATTCATAAGTCACTGATATGTATACCAAACTGATAGTAATGCTCAAGTTAACATTGTAGAAACTATATTAAATTTTAGAATATAGAAAAGATGGGTTCAAATAAAGAAGTCATTTAAAAAATGAAGATCTGGAAAAAACAAGACTATTTAGTGATGCTTAATAGTGCAAAATATTTAAATCTTTCAGGTATTGAATTTTCTTGTGTACTTATGTTGTTTCGGGTTTTTTGATGTATTGAAAAAAATTGAAATTCCTCTATTTTTTGACAAGGATATGTATAGCTTTGAAATGTGGTGAATAGTCTTTGTAAGAAAGCTTACAGTTTTATAATCTGCTTTATGTATATTTTAAATTTTCTTGAATACTATAATCGAATAACAGTACCAGTAATTAAAGACCTTACTGATTTACTTATATTAATTTTCTCTTTTTTCTTATTTTTCCTTTTTTTTTTCCTTATTTTCCTACCCTCTCACCCCTCAGAAAAGAGCAAAAGGACAAGTGCTGTTTGATAAAGTATGTGAACACCTCAATTTACTGGAAAAGGACTATTTTGGGCTGTTGTTTTATGAGAGCTCAGAACAGAAGGTAAGCTTTTATATAAGGTTTTGTTTGTTTTTCATCATTGCCACTCACTTCAATAGGTCAGTGAGGTATATTCTATTAAATGTTTACCATTTGAAACACTTGAGTAAATTTTGCTGCCTTTTTTAATAATGTGTAAGAATGCTTTGTTCATGAACATGAAGGGAATCTAGCCCATAAGTCTGTGACAACTAGGCCTTTGAATTCCTTTATTATTAATTTTAAGTTTAAAGAAAATCTTTGGCATTTGTGAAGGGACTGAAGCCAGTCCATCACCAGTATTGGATGCTAATTTTACAAATGGATATTATTTGAGATGCCAGCATTTGAAAGGATTTCTTAAATACCATTTGGCAACTTCAGTCTTCTTTTGCACTTGCTTTTTTGGATGATTAAGGACATCTAGATTGCTCAGCTGAGGAAAATCTTAAATCAGTCAGTGGCAAGTGCTCCATTAATTACCAAAACCCAGTTTAATTTTCTAACATCTTAACATTTGCAGTTATGGGCTGGGCTGCCTGTTGCTTCCTCCATGAGCTAAAGATATGTGTGGTCATCTTTTTCTTCATAAAAAAGTTCCCAGATGAAAAATTGAAGCAGGAAAAAATGTATTTCTTTTTGATCTGTATTTGTAGTAGAAGCATCATTCCATCATACTACATCTAAAAGTTTTTCCTTTTTTCTGTCATCATTTTCTTAACACTATTTTTAAAAAAAATTAAGTGTAGTTTCATGGTCTGAATAAATTTGAATTTCTGACAACTTGCATTCTGATAAAGCTGTTTTCTAGAGTTCCTTTGCTGCAAAGCTTTCTATGCACTATTGAGCAAAATACTCAATTCCACTAGATTAAAAATCTCCATTTTCAAATGAGCTTGTTATATTAGTACTTAGTTATTTAATGTTTATTCTTGATTTGTAAACCATTTCCAGATATAAGAACTTCTTTGGTGTAATGATGAAGAACATCTCTGTTGATCTTCTAACTAATATAATAATCTTAATATTATCTGTTATTTTTACTTGTTGCTTTATTTGTGCTTCTCACTATTGAAAAGCTGTACCATACCTACACAACAACATAACGTAAAACAGCAGTCTGACACCTGGCAAGAGAGAAAAGGTATAATACTAGACCTGGGATCCTTGATCTGTACCAGAAAATAGCCCACCTGAGTAGATCCCAGGAGGTAAAATAGACAGCCCTGAATTTTTGAAAGTTCACCAAAAACAGTCTGGATTGGTGGAGGGTTATGTTTTGGTTTTTTTCTCCTCCTCCCACCTTTTTTTTTTTTTCCTCTAGTTAGAGTAAGACTTGCTTGGTATTCTTCAGTCATTTGAATAGAGAAACAGAGGTCCACTCTTTAAAAAGACCCTCATCTATTTTTTCATGTCCTTTCCCTTGGAGATACTAAAAACTTGACCGGATATGAACTTGAGCAACCTGATCTCATTCAAAACTGGCTCTTGAATCACACTTGGATCGGTTATGTGCAGAGGTCTCTTTCAGTGTGAATGAGTCCTTGAATTCCTTATCCATTGACTGTGAAGGTGGTATTGTAGCAACACTCAAAAGTATTTACATAAATTAAGAGGTGTTTACATAAACTGAGTGAGAAATGTCTGATAATGGGGTCCTTATTCAAAAGTGGAATAGATGACTTCTCACCTGAGTTATGGACAGCAGCCGGCTTTTATTTAAAACTTCTGGAGAATTATGGTCCTTTTTGTTATGAAGACTAAACAACCAGAGTTGCTGGATTTTGTCTTCTTCATGCAAATACATTCCTAGTGTTATTTGGAGAAACTTAAAAAAACCTCTTTCCTAGCAAATTTATGTTTCACAGCTCCTACTTTCTCAGAACTTTTGCTGGGTTCAGGACCCTCTTTTTTGTTCACCTCTCTATTAAGTTTGAGTTACTTTTTAATTTTGGTACCAGTTCTTTCTGATGCCTTTTTTTTTTTCCTGTTATGACTGTTGCCTTTTTAGATTAAAACGCCACAAATCCCAGACCTCCAGGCCAGTCAGTACTAAATGCTGAATTGTGTTTTTCCCATTCTTGTGCACTGATCACAGCCACCCATTTATGAGCCAGCTGTTGAACCCCACAGCAGCTGTGGCATGTGGCAACTGAATGTCAGGCACTCTTTTGAATTAGAGCTGCTCCCCAATGCACCATCGGGGTACCATTGGAGGAGGAGTCCCATTAACTCTTCTCTATGGGTCTTCTGTGCAGCTGGGAGAGAGGTTGTGTCTTCCAATCAGACTGATTTTTGTTAGCTTTAATACACATTTTAAAACTATTTAGGCCAAATTAGTAATTAATGATTTCTTTCATTTTTTGCAAATGTTGAATTTATTAGCCTGAAGTTTAGTTAGAGATTTCATTGCTTTGCACCCTCAGAAGTTCATGAATGCTCCATTCACACTGTAATTGGTCTGCAGAAGTGTTAGAAAGCTTCTGCTCTTATGTTTTGGGTGCCAGCTGGAAATGCTGCTTTTCTGGATTTGTACAAAATACTTTTGTACTGGTAGAGAACATTTTGTTCTTTGACAATACATTACTTTGTCTCATCTATAACCTTGCCATTCACAAATTAAACAAATAGATTTCTGCCCACTGGAGCAAAGTAGTGTGTATACATTTTGTCTTTTGTTTTGAAAGACAGACCTGTCTATTCTGCATTAAGAGCTCTAATTTAGGGTAGATTCTTTTGTGATGTTTGTTTTTATTCATGACAAAAGGCACAGATGCAAAAAAATCCCCACCCCTGTAATTATGCTTATAAAGGGAATATAAGCATCTGATTTCATTTGACAGAGCAGTAATGAAAGTTGGTGGCTAAGTCTGCTTCCAATAAGCTTATTTCAGGCTTGGAAAAATCAGAAAATGAACTGTATAACTTGTGTGAAGAAGAGATTATTCTTATCATTTTGCAGCATAGTCTGTATTGTATGTTCTTTTCTCCTGCTCTGTAGTGATAAAAGACGAAGCACTGAAAGCATTATGTACTCAGAAATCCTATTTTTCTGTTGTAGTTATTCTATACTATATTCTCTGTTTATTTACTTGATGCTATGTCTAAAATGTAAGGGTTTAAGATACTTCCAGTTATTGCAGTTGCAAGAATATGGCTATGGGTAATTTCAGAATGGAATTCTTGCCAAAACTGAAAACCTGGGATCATAACTGTAGCTGACGTGAGTCTCAGTTAAAATTATTTGAAGACTTACGTTGTCTTCCAAGGCCTTTCCATGTCAAGGTTCTTCTAACAGAAAGCAATTTTTCTGACTCAAGCATTATAAATGGTATCCAGGATTTTGGAGAAGTGCTTTCTAACTCTTCCTTTGCAAAAATGTTATGGACTTTGCCTTCTCTGGAAAAATTATCAGACCTATGGAAAGTAGAGATCACAGACCAAGCAAGAAATGTGAAATTACTGTCTTTTTTTAAAACATTAAAATTGTAGTAAATTATAAAAAGGGGGTTTTGCTTTTAATTTGTAAATAGTATTCATCTAATATATACATGGTGCACTTGTGATGAAATATAATTGGACCCAGCTCACTTACAACAGGCAACTTGGTGTCTTGGTCCATGTTCACAGGAGACACCTTCTCTGTCAGCAGGGGTGATCTGTGTTAAAGATTTGCACTACTACAGAAATGTAGTTCCACATTCTCCTAATTCACGCAGACCTGTGGGACTAGACTAGCATTTTTGTCTTCTTGGAAGAAGATTGGCTTCGGGTGCAAAAGCCCCTAATAGAGACTGAGGGGTATGGTATTGGGAAACAATGTTCCATCTGGAATTTGTTTGCTACCATAGGCTGAAAAAGGTGAGTCCCATTATGCCCAGGATGCTCTGCTTTGCTAAATTAGGTGAGAAACACTGGTAGAAGTAAGCCTTTGGCAACATTTGTGCTGGCACTGAGATATTCCCTCAGACTTGAAAACTGCAGGTACCTGCAGTGGCCTGTGAAAAAGCAGATATTTTCCTTGACCTCACAGGCAGTATCTAACTCCTCCTTGCATTTCACGTCTGTCTTTGAAACGTTGCAAGACCTGCTGTCAGGCTGGCTTTATGCATGTTTCTTCCATGAATGTGCTTGTGTGTGTGTGTCTCTGGCCATGGGAAGTCAAGGTTCAGCCTCCTGAAAGAAGGAAAGTCTCAGTAACTGTAGTTAAAAGGCTTATGTTCCTAGTCTCTTAGCCTGTTTTTTAACATGTATGGGTAAAACTAGTTATAGGATGGTCTGAGTTGCCAGTGAATATATGTTACAGATGCCTTAGTCTCACTTCCAAAATTAAATTTTTGGATAATCTGTCACAAAACAGTCTCTTTGCACATATCTGTAGTAACTGAAATGCTAAAAGCTATTTAATAGGTTACAGAGATTATACCAAAATATTTTTGGTATTGAGGATTTTAAATGCTGGTTGTGGTTTGCTTGTTCTTTTTTTTTCAGAACTGGTTAGATTCTTCAAAGGAAATTAAGAGACAAATTAGAAGTAAGTACTTCTTTATTCAGATGTTATGCTTTTTTTTTTCCTCACAGAAATATTCTTCATAAATTTAGTAGCCTGGATGTTGATTGCTTACAGCTTTAAAATAATTTCTATCTGGTAGTAATGTATTCATCTTAAAACAGGAAACAAATCTATTTCCATCCCCTGACCAAGTAGGGGAGAGGTAGCATTATAATGTAGAAGTTAATGATTATACTATATTATATGTTATTGTTATATCACTGTATTATAATGATTAATCATTATATTAGAAACTAATCAAATGTATTATTGCCCCAAAATGTTCCCTTGTTGTATGAGTAACAGTCTATATTTTTGCATCCTGAAACAGTAGATGTATTTCAGCTTTGTGCTGGTAGTTGGTTATTGGATGGAGAATGCGATCATGCAAAGATGTTCACGATTGTTACCGTAGGACTTTCTTACTTCAAAGACTCACCAGACAAATATGAACCCACAAAAAGAGAATTAATACGTTTTACAGAAAATGTGTATTCTTCAATACTGATCAGTCCACCATTTACTTTTTTGAGAATGTCCATCATTTTCAGAATGGAGGTGAAATAGAGAGCATAATCTTGGAATGTCTCACTACAGTGCTTTTCAGACTGAATCTGCTTGAAATGCCTTTCTGCTTCCCATACTCAGTACATGATTAGTAATTTATTTTAATCTGTTTGCATAAAGCTCTATCAAAGCTCTTCACTGCTGGATAGCTTTTATGGAGAGTAAATCTAGGTAATACTCTGCCTGAATCTACATATCAAAAAATATGTGGCCACTAAAGCATGCTAGACAGCCCTTGCCCTTGCTGACTGTATTACCATTGCTCTACTCATTTGTGGCCAAACCAGGGTTTTTGTGGTTGCTGTTTCATTTATAATGGAAACCTTTTGGGAGTACCTGATAGGAAAGTGGGGAGAAGAGGGTGATGATACTATTTACAAGCCTAGACTTGCAACACAATGAGAATTTAAGCTAAGAAACTGACTGTACTTATAATTAAGAGCAGCAGTGTGTTATTTATAACGACAAACAGATGGTTTCATTTCTTTACTGCTGTTAACTCCACTGTTTTAAGGTAATACTCATTTTTTCCACAAGTCATGGTGGTGTTAATTCCTTTTTCTTCACATCTTTGCCCATTGATGAAATCCCTTAATAGGGAGGTGTGGTTTATATTTTCAATATAGAGATGAAAGCTGAAGCATCCTTGGAAGCTGTTTTTTTGATCCAACATGCTCTTGTGTAAGCAAACTAGACCTATTGAAACGATGAATGTACTAATATGCAGGTAGCAGCCATACCTTTAATTAAGGAAGAGTTACTAGTATTGGAACTTCTGCAGGTCTTCAGTGAAAATCTTTAAGTTGTCCAAATATGCAGGCTAAAAGCTGTTTGGTTTAATAAATGACAAAAGATGGAGGATGGAGATACTTTTTGTATCAACTTTGTTGATACAAATGGTGATATCTTTTTGTCTTCTGTAGCAATTTGCATGCTGTCTAGCCTACAAGTTAGTGTCACAAATTTGAAGTGTAAGAACTCACCTGAAAAATTTTTGGATGCACTAGACAAAGTTCTTTTTAATACTGCACTACAAAAAAATATATTAAGGGGGTTTGATTTTCCATACAGCACGAAGACCTACATTTTCTACTGGAGAGCAAGTTGTTATTGAATGAGGAATCATGACTAGATGGTTTTTTTTCCTTTGTTCTATAGTATTTCAGAGTGGATTGGCACAATAAAACAAACAGTGAAGTAAGACCATGATTTGATGGATTTTAAAATGACACTTGCTTACACCAATATGCAAGTCAGTAGCATACTGTTAGTTGTGTTCATCATCATTAGTATAATAAAGTTTCCAGATACTGGAGTCTTACTGCAGGCACATTTAATCCTCCAGCTACATAGGTATCAAGGAATGAGACTCTATTCAGGCTTAATTTTAAATATATTTGTCTTTAATCAAGAATGGAAATCCTGTGTACAAAAATGCTCATTAAATTTAAGATACCTGTAAAATCTAATAGTCCATTTGAAAGTTGGAAATGACAGAACTCTTTGAGATTAGCTCATTTGGATAGAGCCTGGAGCTGAAAAACAAGCCGAGGTTGTGGGTTCAATCCCCTCTGTGGGCCATTCACTTAAGAGCTGGACTTGCTGATCTTCGTGGGTCCCTTCCAACTCTGAATATTCGGTGATTTGTTTTTCTCTTGTCTGGCACAAACTGAAGTACTAGCATGCTAGATAAGTGTATTTGGACAAATACATTGATCTGAACACACAAAGGTGACACTTAGAGAAATGTAGTTCAACGCATCAGTTTGCAACATAATATTTACCTCTGTCTCTCTCTTAAATGTGAGCAACACTAATACTCTGCATGCTGGAAATGTATATACAGCCTGTGACTGGGAAAGACAAATTAAGACTCCTGTAGTCTCCCCCAGGTCACATTCTGCAGGCTGTCTCTTGCTCTGTCACAGTCCCCAGGCCCTCTGTAGCATCTCATACTTGTACAGGTTGGCCTTTGGCTGGGCAATTATGTTGGATCTCAGCAATTACTGATGTTACTTCAGCTAATGAACATGATCCACAAATTACTGTCTCTGTTCTCAGGGCTACAAAGGTGACAAAAATCTTGTTTGCTTTCAGCCAGCCTGATCTCTTCAGGAAAATGAATTCTTGACTTTTTTTAACTCATGTACTTGGCTATCCACTGGCATGTGTTAAAACCTCTAATTACTTCTTTCAGGGACAGGTAGGTAATTACATTTCTGTCACTATCTTTTTGAAAATTGGTACATCTCAAGTGGATTCAGGCTTTTGCAAAACTGAGAATCACAGCTAGAATATCATGATGGTACACAATAGCAACTGACCTTGAAAGAGTCAAATCTCAGGTTACAAAGAGAGTATGTTGGGTCACCCTTACATGAAGTTCAATTTGAGAATTTATCTGTTTAAACCAAAGGTAATATTATGTCAATTAAATATTTTTCTAGCCTGGAGCATGGTTAATATTAGCATAAAATACTTCCACGTCACATATTCTGTGTTCTATATCTTGTAAGAAATGGAGCAAGTTCAGATGTTTTGAGGACAGAATAAGCTGGGGTACTAAGACAAGTTTAATTAATAGGAGAGCACTTGCATTTTAGGTGCAAAACTCTGGCTGTCTGATTTTAATGCTAACAAATGTGTGGATATGCTCAGGCATCAAAATATGGTGGTTACTTTATGCAGGTTCACTTTATTTTATATCCATCTATTTTGTATGTATTTAGGTATACATCTGTAAGAGTTGTAGCTAATTTTGGTCTAAGCTGATGACACCAGAGTGTAGATTGTTATTGTTGAAGAGAACTAAGTACCTGTGACAAGGGAAGGGTTTCCTTGCAAAAGCTGACATACAAGAGATCATGAGCAAAAGCCAGAAAAAGCCTTTACTGAGAAAAAAACCCCTCACTGATTTTTCCCTGTTTAAATGGGATGAATCATGTTAATTGTATGCTGCTAGCTGGTTGGTTATATTGCATTCTTTTTCTCTGAGAATGTGCTTACGGTTCCCACAGAAGCATTTTTGATGTAACAAGCTGGCTAGAAAAATTTCTGACATTTCTGTTGCCCATACTACTGAACATCAAAACAGAGAGCTTTATCAGGGACAGAATGCTAAATACAATTTTAAATCAGCTTTGGGTTGTTTTGTTTTTTTTCTTTTTTGTCTTGGCTACCAACTCTCTAAAGATCCAGCAATAATGTGCATTACTATATGAGGACAACTATGATTATATGCCTCATTTGTGCAGCTGTAAAAAGTAGATGAGAAGTTGAGTAGTTAATGAGAAGTAGAAATATAGACTGTGCACATTGTAATAAAGTTGCTAGTCTATATTTAGGGGATAAATGTGCTTTCAGTAATCAGGTAAAATACGTGGGCACCAGCTGCCCAGAAAATATTTAGTACAACATCAACTTTGATATTTTTTCAATAAATTAGCAATTTAATCAGTGTGAGTAGAGACATGAATTTTTTTCACAAAGCCTACACACTCAGAGGATTTATACACTTTTTATAGAGAATATAGTTTTAAAATTTTTTTTCCTTCAAACCACCTCTAAGTCCTGACTGCAGTGCTGTCTGAAAGTTAGCTGTAGAAATGCTGACAAGAAAGAGCAACAGGTAAACAGTAATTCATTTGTGGCTAGTTTAGAAGCAATTGTAGACCAGGAAGAACTTGAAGACTGGTTTAGTACTGGTGTGGAAGGTCACATCCTTCATCTCTTTCTCCACAGGTCTGTTAACGTGACAGCTGTCCTGGAATGCTTTTTGCATAAATATTTTGGCCCTATTGCTCATAGTCATCACTTTGGTTTACCCAATATCAGTGTCTTTTCATTAAATTATGCTGATTCCCTGGGAGATGATAGAAGTAGATTAGTCTATTCCATCTTTAACTGTGTTTGTTATGCTGTATGTATTCATCACAGATTTTTTTTCCCCAAGGTATTTTTGTCATAATTCTGTTTTGCACTGCATTGCAGTAGACAACGTAATGATGAATGAGACCTCATTTAAGGGTCCTGCCTTATTTTGTGCACAAAATTGTACAAAAACTTGATAACTAGGAATGATAAGGTACACTAAAACCCTGAGCTCTCAAAAAGAAATTGTAGCTTAGTATCCAGGTGTAGAACAAAGTTCACACTTTAACAAAAATTGAAGTGCTTCAGTGAACAGCCATGTTTTCAGACTTCTTTTTCATGTCTGAAAAACCAAAATAATTTTTTAAATTTTGGAAGATGTTAGAAATTCTGACACACCTCTTTACCTGTAGTATATATGGAATTTCAGAACAGGTTTTTTTTTTAAGAAAGTAACCTTAAATAATGTCAGCAATTTTTTTTTTCTAGCATTGTGTTGGAAGTGGCATTTCAGTCTTTTTTTGTTGCTGTAGAAAGACACATTTTTCAAAGCATGACTTATCTGTGTAACACAGATTTCCAAAATAATTTACTGTCCAAAATTCTAACATTCTGAAAATGTATTTTAATTATTGATGTGTGACATAGCTTTCAAATCTTAAAAATTTGTTTAAAAACAGAGCTATGACGAAAGGCAACATTTTATGCTTTTTCAAATTATTAATCTAGTTTTAAGCATGCTTTTGCTTAAAACAAATGCTTGTGTTAACTATTGTAACACATGAGTATTTAATATCACTGCTATTGTAATTGCTTAATAGGGTGTTCACCAGAAAAATAATTTAAAGTAGGAATGCCTAATATTTTTGTCTTCCAGGCATTCTCAATGAATAATTTATTATCTTTCTGTTACATACAACAGCACAGAGCTCATTTTGATATCTCATGTTCACAGTTACTGTACAGTCTCTCAAACTAAGTTTAGACAGGAGGAGACTCTTAGCCGTGGAGGAGTTGGAAAGAAACACAAATTCAATGCAAGTGCCTTTGAACACACAATATCTTAAAAGTGTTAATATATTATGGTCATTTTCAAATTAAAAATGTCTTCTGATATTTGTGTAACTTACTGTAAAACATTATTTAAAAATAATTTTTAACATGCTAATCTTTTTGTCTGTGGGTCTCTATCTGCTAATGAAAATAATCTGTGCTTCTTAATAATGTACAGTAAAAAACAAAAAAAAACTTCCTTTGAGATTTCAGTGATTAAGAGTTATTCTACTTTTCAATATTTTTCAGTGAAGTTTTTTCTTTGCTTACTTGGACTTATTTGAGATTAACAATCAGATATTTCCCATGTTTAGGTTTACCTTGGATATTCACCTTTAATGTGAAGTTTTATCCCCCTGATCCATCACAGTTGACTGAAGACATCACTAGGTATGCACAGGTCCCAATTTTAAACTTTAAATTACATTAGTCTTATTTAAAAGCCACATAGAATTTCTTCTTCAGTTTCTGGGAACTGTACACTGTAGATATTCTTACATACATCAACTGCTTTTTGGAACAAAATTGAAAAGGTAAAGTGAAAACTTCTGGAAGAAACTTGAGCAAGAATAATTTATTGATAGGTGGGGATATGATTTGGGCAGCGGGTAAGGTGTGAGTAATAGTATGTGAAAGAAGGCAGTGGTTTATTGTCAGACTGCTGCTTTATTATGGAACAAATGAGGGCACGGGGGTCTTGAGCAAAGGTCAAGGGATCCCAGATACTTCAGTAATAATCTGGCTAGATTGATGAAAATGTGGGTTTACACATATGTTCTAAATAAAGCCATAAAACATAATCAAACCTGAAAATAATTATCCTCCAAACTTCTTAGATAGAAAATACTTGGAATGCAGTGGATACTGAGCATCTAAAAATAGCATTGCAAGGCTGATAACTGGGGATGGAGTGCAGGGAACTGATACATTTTTCTCATGAGTTACAGGAAACCTAAATGCTTTGGTTTGGAGTTAGCTGACCCTGCTGAGGCAGGACATATGTTATTACTACATGTTGCTTTGGATCAGTCTTTTGCAAGTGTGCAGCTAATATATTGCTACAGATAAAAGATATTTAGTACAGACTGTATTTACAAGTTGTGTGTGTTTTCTTTGAGAATTTTCAGTGGGTTGGTTTTTCAATTGTGTGTTCAACTCATAAAAACATTTTTTGGTTGTATCTTCAATCTAAGTTTCACTAGTAAGACTTTTTTTCCACTTACATTTAAAAAAAAAAAAAATCTCTGCTAAGGTAGGATGTCAGCTGATATTTTAACTTGTTAAATTTGGTAGAAGGCTGTAGACAGTACCTGAAAGACTGAATTCTAATACATACATGGTTTAAGAAAGGTAATTATGGTTTCAGTACTGGACTTATTTTGTGTTTTACATGACATGGTTAGCTTGTGAACTGCAAGGGATATAAAAATTAGAGTTTCAAAGCCAAAGAGAAATGTCAAAGAAATGCATAGCTTATATTTTTAAACCATAATACCTACAGGCTACGATATGAACTGAACAAGTTCCTAAGTCAGCTTTTGTTTAAAACTAGATAGCTTTTTATTCATTTATATTGGAAATCAGAATTTTTCCTGCTTTTCACATTTTTTATGAAAGTAATATTGACTCTTAAAAATCACGTGGAATTTACTGTGTGGTAATAATGCTCAAATAACGTGAGGTCGTTATTAATACATTTGCATACTTTAAAACACACTTACCTGATTACATGCAGCTTGAAAAATTCTGCCATGTTTCTCATTATCTGCCATAGGTAACCCTTTCTCTGTTCTTCTTCCTCTTTGGTTGTTTTTTTTTCTCCTTTGTCTTGCAGGTATTTCTTGTGCCTACAGCTTCGCCAGGATATTGCCTCTGGCCGGCTGCCATGTTCTTTTGTGACTCACGCCCTCCTTGGTTCATATACCCTGCAGGCTGAGCTGGGTGACCATGACCCAGAGGAGCACCGCAGTGATTATATCAGTGAATTCCAGTTTGCACCCAATCAGACTCAAGAAATGGAAGAGAAAGTGGCTGAGCTACACAAAACACACAGGTATGTCAGATACAGCAGGATTAAAAGAAGTCATCATGCTTTGTCACATTTATGTCAGCTCTCCTGAGAGTATGTGTAAAAGTGCCCGAGGTAAACCTATTGTTACTTTTGGAAGTCGTTTGTTATGTAACTGAAAGCTCTTACTTCGGTGTGTTTAGAAAGTTGAGTTTGAAAATAGTAGTTGCACTAAGGTCTTGGTAGAGAACTTTTGGGAAAAAAAGTATTTTTATATTAATTAGTTCAAGCAGATATAGATACAGATAGTTTGAAAGAGTGAAAATCTGTACTCAAGTAAAATAATATGCTGTGAAAGAACACTTTTCCTGGAGAGCAAAAATGGTATTGATACCTTATAAATTGAGGTTTTTGGATCAGTCTGAATTCCAGGATTCCACTCTGGTTTGACTCTTGGTTTTTTTGCCAATAAACTTAAGGTTTATTCAATGGTTTTAGGGGCTTGACTCCAGCACAGGCGGATTCCCAGTTCCTAGAAAATGCTAAGAGACTCTCCATGTATGGAGTGGATTTACATCATGCCAAGGTATTGGGGATTGGGTTTGTTTGGTTTTTTTTTAGGATAGATGTGCTAAGTATTAAAAAAAAAGTTATATGCCTAATTTTTGACTGTAAGCCTTTATCTCTTGATTACAATAATTACTCAATTTACAACTCTAACATCAGTAGAATTTATATATAAGTTTATTTAGTGCATAGACATGGGCAGCTTGGAAATAATATTTCACTCATAAGAGCAAATACATACATTTAAAATATCATTTTCCATGCCAAGGAGATGTGGGGCCAATAAAGTAAAGCCTAAAGAACACGTAATTGTTTTCATAGTACTATGAGAATTGAAAATATATGGGGGGATGTCCTGGGGGAGGATTTTGCTGCTTTTTCCACTTCTCGGTGTAGGTCAAATCAAATTTTCATTTCAAGTGGGATTTTTTGGGGTGGGTTTTAAAACCTCATAAGACAAACTATTAACCTGCTCCCACTCCCTCTCATAAGTACAGAATCTCAAATCATGAGGAAATTTAAGGTATTGTAAGCATATCAGTCTTGCATTTGAAAAAGAAAACCTTTAAAAAGGTTTCAAAGGTCTTTAAAAAAAGACTTTTAAGTACTGGAGAAACATTAAATTTTGTTTTGTTAGTTCTGCCAATGAAGCAACTCTTTATGACAGTGTTGGCATATGATGTAGTTGATCTGTTGTTGAGGAGGACATGAGATTCTGCTCTGTTGTGTAGTGTATCAGTGAAATGATTAGTTTTGTAGCCTGTAAAACTTGCATCAAATGCTGTCAGTGAAAGAGAATGCTCAGAAACCTATCCATTATCTCCTCTATCTTTGCTGGAGTAGTACCTGACTGTAAAAGACCTTGATCACCAGCTTGTTCAGACTTTCACTGACTTCTTTAAGTGGGACAGGCCTGGTTTTCATTTTTCTTCTTTTAATATTTGTTGAAATTATTGCTAGCACACACACTGGCCATACCTTTCCTTCTTTTAAGTTGTTAACTTAGTCCCTGTTACCAGAATACTGAAGAATTTCCCAGAACTGTGGCATATGAATGCCAAAACCATTACTTAGAGTCCAAAGTCTTTCCTATAAAATGAATATACTTGGCTATTTCTGATTTAAGAATCTCATTGTCAGAGTCAGGTTCAAATATGAAACATGTCCCAGTTACAATATTCCCTCAAGGTACATCAGCAATAATTACTTGTTTGGAATGTTATTGAAGTGATTTTTGTGAAATTGTCTCATACCTGGTAGGATTCTGAAGGTGTGGATATCATGCTGGGTGTATGTGCTAACGGTCTGCTGATTTACAAAGACAGACTCCGGATCAACCGCTTCGCTTGGCCAAAAATTCTGAAGATTTCCTACAAGCGAAGTAATTTTTACATCAAAGTCAGGCCAGCAGAAGTAAGTAGCACCTTTCAGTCTTGTTTCTTTTGAGAGATCATTTCTGTCCAGCAGCAAGAAAGCATCCTCCTTTTTTCCACAGTTGTCCTCATAAGCTTATGGTGGATTCAAGCAGAACTTATGAGTGGTTTTTCCTCTTCAGATTCTAATGATTGTATTAAACACTTGTCTTGATTAGTAAAGGCAAACCAAGAAGAAAATCTCTATTTTTAAATAGAAGCTGTCATGTTATTTTATTGGGTTTTTTAATACAGAAAGCTAGTTACATTGGCCATATTCTGACTGTGCAAACTTGCAGTCCTAGGAGAGAGCCAGCTGCTCTTCCTCTTCAGCACATTAAGTCTGTGGTTGTAACCAAAAGCTTGAGTTGTCCTGTAGAATGTTGTAACTTTGTTAGCTGCTATGGAAGTAGTGGATTCAACTTTCTCTTCAGTTACTGCTAAAAGTTTCTGGGAGCTGCTGAAGAGGATGTGTGCGTGTTTACATTTTGAACCCTTTGTAACAGGAAATTGAACAAAATCCCCAAAATGTCAAGTACTGTAATGCTTTTTTAGATGTTCAAGGTGGCTTTTACTGTGTCAATAAATAAAATAAAAGAGACATCCAAACACCAATTTTACTATACCAGCATTGTAGTTATGCAAGTTTTCTAATGCAGATGTATTGCTCTTGCATTCACTGATGCTGTGCATAGATGAAGTATTTTTGCTAAGAAACTATTATATAGTGATACAGATCATATAAGTTTATAATGATACAGATCAAATAAGTTTAACACTGCTGTATGGATTTCAGTTTTTTATAAAATCCGAGCAAAGTGCAAAGCACAACTTGCAGTACAATTGCTTCATGCAATTTATCCATCATGACATAGCCAAGTGTAATTCTTTTAAAAGGCTGGAAATTCTGATATTTTAAAAAATTTTTTAAAAAGTCATAATGAAGTCTTATGGCAGCAGTATTGCAGCTTGATACAGTAATGGAACTGTCTGAACTCTAGCTATTAATTAATAGCCAGCTTAAGGAAATGGATTAATTTATCTGTGGATTCTTTCCAGCTGGAACAGTTTGAGAGCACTATTGGGTTTAAACTGCCAAACCATCGGGCTGCTAAGAGGTTATGGAAGGTTTGTGTGGAGCACCATACTTTCTTCAGGTAAATGATAATTCTCTCCTTCCCCTACTTTTCAAGGTATGCTCATATCTTTCATTTAAAGGATAGAAGGAAAGTAAAGATTTCCCCCTTCTTTACCCCCTGCAGAATCACCTCTTACACAGAAGATACCCTGACGATAATTGACCCCAAATCACCAGTTCCTAAAGTCTCAAGTACAATTAACTGCTTTATCAAAACTTTCAGGGTGCTAAGAGGATGGTACTAAACAAGTGGTCATGGAGCACTGGAGGTATGCAAGAGCTGTCTGGCCTCAATCCTGTGCCGTGTGCTCTGGAATGACCCTGCTCAAGCAGGGAGGTTGGACCAGATGACCCACTGTGGTCCCTTCCAACCTGACACATTCCGTGATTTGTGGCAAGATTTCCTGAGAGATTGACATTTCAGACTGTCTAGAAAGCCCTTATACATCATCACAAGAAGCTCTTAGGGCTTGACAGTAATCTTCATTCAATTAATTTGAACATTCTGCTGAGTGTAAAGGCTTCTAGCTGAGTTTTCTCCTTATTTTCGAACTAGGCTGAGTTCACAGTCATTCTTCAAAGAATAGAAAATCACTTTAAACAGACTATTTGTTTATGTAATAATCCATAACATCTTCTGCATTTTTTTATCCAGCAGCTGAGGAACACAGAATTCTGAATGGGTCATTGAAACAATGATATATTTCTAAATGGGCACCTTAACAAGAGGCCACAGAGTTGTTCCTCTTTCTACGTCCTCCACTGAGAACAATTTTGACATAGTTTGATTTTTATAATAACACACATTCCATGAGGGTGTACATGTGCCCCCTGCAGCCTAGGAGTCACAGATTTAGGTTGAATCTCCTATGAATTGGATAGGCATTGAATTGGAGCTTTTTCTTCAAAGCACAGTACCTAGGGTGTGTTAATGGTAAACTTTCCCCTTCAGTAGCCCTTTTTTTTTAAAAAAAAACAAAAACCAAACAAAACAGTTGTGCTTTAAAGCAGATGCAATCCTGTTGCTGAATATACTTGCTAGACAGAACTTGAGAGAACTTGGGGACCAGGAGGCCTAAGAAGATGATTAGTGGAGTGTCTCATAGGATGGTTTTCAGTATTCAGATTTTCATTGAATGTAGCATGTTCTTGAATGCAAAGGTAGAACTTCTGCTGAGATTGCCCAATCTCAGCATAAATCAGTCTCCAAATGCTTAATTTAGAAGCACTTCTTTTTTAAATCCTGATCAGAGAATTTTTTTTTATGTTGACAGAATTAATTTATTACCACAGTCCACCATTCTATTCTTCTTGAAAATTTAAAGTCTGCTTTGGCTGGTGGTGTCTATTACAGAAATAGCATGCAGTTCTGTCCACATTGAAAAGTTTATTAATACTCTTCAAATAACCAATGCAGTGATTTGCTTTGTTGGTAAGATGCATTTCCTAGTTTTATAGTAATAAAATAGACCTGAATAAGGAAAAAGCAGATCTTATGGAAGTCAAAAATCTTTAACTGACAACTACCATTTGCAAGTCTGAAAGCTTTCCAGGAGCATTAATAGGTATGAAATAATCTTACTATAGAAATTCTGACATAATAAAAATAATTGGATTTTATTCCAATCAGAAGTGGCTTTTCCTAACCAGGAAGGACATTATAATAAGAATTATGTAACAAATACTTGAACCATTCTGTAAATCCATATACTCCACTGATGTCATCAGAGAGAAAATCCTTAGAACCTCTCATCCTGATTTAAAAACAGTGAAATAAAGCCAGCTCTATTTTCCTTCAAAGATAAAAAGCAGAAAGCAGTTGCTACAGTCCAAGAGACTGTAGCTCATTCAGAGCACATGTAAAGCTTGTGTATGCCACAGTAAATTGTATACAGTTTAGATGCATATTTTTAGCTTCCAAATCTCTTAGCATGCCCTATATAACGTGGTAAGATTCCTTGTGTTGTCTTATGTAATGTTTCAGTTGTCTCAAATAATCACATTAAGATCCATTTTCTTATAATGTATAGGAAATTCACCAGTATGTGAAGTTATTTATAAAAATTGTAATGAACTGTATTGAAAATGACTACTAAAGGGCATTGTGTTCACTTGTTATCAGCTCAAACTTAGAGGATTCCAGTAGCATTTTCAAAGAGCAGCAATCTATTTTAAAAATACAGTCAAACCATATATATATATAAAAATTTTGAGGTAAGCTTAGTTGGCAACTCTGGATCTTAACCAGAGTCTGCAGAAATGTGCTTATATTTCTACTTTACGATGTTTTATTTGATATTTTCATGATATTTTCAGTATCTCCTCAGAATGTCTTAAAGTGGTAAAACCATAATTTTCATTTATTGTACATAATTAGATCTGTAATACAAAAATCCATTCAAATGCCCTTAATCAGGAAGTAATTAGTTCTCTTGTTTTTTCCACATTAAAAGATTAAAAGTTTATCTCAGCAGGGTGGAAGATAAAAATGGCAGTTAATGCTGTAACCTTGCCAAGACTGGAAAATCAAGAACTGAAGGAACCTTGGAAAAACCCTTTTAGCCTTCTTCCTCTTAGTACTTAATGCACTCCCTCTTGGAAATAATGGGGATAAAGATGGCTTTATGGAAGCAGTGAAAGTGAAGTCTTAGGTTCATAAGTGGCCTTAGCGCAGAAGGGTGGATTAGTTTGTCTTGAATTGTTTTCATTATAACTGTTGGAACGGGTTAAGATTCAGGTGCATGCATATGCATCTCAAACAGAGTCTAGTCTGTTTTGAGGGCAATCAGTGAACGATGTTTCCCTGTCCTTATCTCACCCATAAGCTGCTTGTTACATCTGTCTCTCTTTTGTCCAGCTGAGAAAGGGGAGTGTCTTTGGTGGGGCCCTGGTATCCAGCCAGGGTCAGCTCACCACACTAGCTCACTGTTCTGTTTGCTAGGTAGCTGAAAATTCTTCAGTTTCGCTGAAATACACTTAGAATGACTGTTGTAGTCTTTAGAACCCAGTGCTGGATACTGCCTTAACATATGTTGGATCGGATTCCGCTGACACAGATATTTCTGTGCAAATGCTTCAGAAGAGGAGAGCAAAGTCAGAACAGTTTGAACTCTCGCTTGCCCGTCTGTGCCATCCTCAGTACAAATGGGACATCAGTTGCTGGTTCTACTTGAAAGTAGTTGATGTTCAGTGAGCTGCTCATTCTTTGCAAATTCTCAAATCAAGAAACTTTGTCTGCAATAATCCGATAGTTTTATACAGAGAGAGCAGGCCGTGATGGGTGAGCATGTATTTGCAGCATTATACTGATCCAGGAAACAACTTCAAAGGTCTTTCCAGAGAAGCAGGGACTGGGAAGAGCTCTTGCAGTGATGACTGTTTGCCTTATCAGCAAGGATGGTAGTGGACCCTCAGTGTTGCAGTTGATGGTCAGATTTCAAAAACAAAGTACAAGTAATAGGGGTTAGGTGAGTATGAACTTGAAGTCCTCAAGTTCTCATGTCTGACGGAAATTCAGAGATGTAGAGAGGACCTATCTTCAAACTCACATGATGGTGGTACAGAATCAACCAGATTGAAAAAGACCTTGGAGCTCATCAAGTCCAACCTATGACCTAACACCACCTTATCAACTAAACCATGGCACTAAGTGCCACATCCAGTCTTTTTTTTTAAACACCTCCAGGGACAGTGACTCCACTATCTCCCTGGGTAGCCCATTCTGGACTTTCTGACAAGGACTCCAACACTTATGGTACAAACACATATACCCACCATTAACAGTTCATGTAACTCTCTTTCTCACCCTTTTCACAATATGCTTCTTCCCCCCACTCCTTATATCCAGCAAACATCAACCTATATAATTTTATAAATGATACTGTGAGGAAACAAGAGTCTGAATGTTGACTGATAACTTGTTGTTGGGTAACAACTCTCCAGTCTTCTCAATATGTTTTCATTTGCTACTCCCTTTTATACAGCTTTGAGATACCATTCCCTAACTTTGAGGAAGAGCAGCTCCTGCATTGGTACCTCAGAATATAGGAAAGGCAGTGGAAGTGGAATGTATAGCTTGTACTATGAGTAACATTCTAAGGAGAGATCTGAGAGGTATTCTACATGACCTATAATAGCTTCAGCCTTCTACAAATAATTAAAATTTAACCAAGAAAGCACCAAAAGATAGGAGTCCCAGATGCTTAATCATACTGTGGAAAAATGTGATGGTTATCAGCAGCACTTTTGACTCCAACTGCCAAACAATGAATAACATGCATTGTCTTAAAGGTCTTTGAAGAGCTTACAGTGCAATCCTTTCTGGGTGAGCCCAAATTATGCACTGTGAACTGAAGTTGAAGTACAATAAGTAGCTTCAAATCACCTCATTAAATACTTAAAATAAAGCCTTTTAAACTGACCTTCCTCATATCTCCCTTTATAGACTTGTATCACCAGAGCAGCCTCCAAAAGCGAGGTTCCTGACCTTGGGCTCCAAGTTCCGCTACAGCGGCCGCACGCAGGCGCAGACCCGGCAGGCCAGCACCCTCATAGACAGACCAGCCCCGCACTTCGAACGCACTTCCAGCAAACGCGTCTCCAGGAGCCTTGACGGAGGTGGGAACCGCGCTTACTTTTTCAGTGCTGTGATTGCATCGTGTGTTGTCGCTCTGACCTGACCAACGTTCGGAAACATTAACGCTACACATAGCCAGAAGGTCATCTGACAGATTGATGAATTTCAGTTTCTGAAGCTGCTTTAGGTGCTTGTTGGTGTTAGTGACCTAAACGTTAAGTTCAGTCGCTGCCTAAACGGTATGGCACTGCTGTGAATATATGGAGTTCTCTGTATTGGGTATGTAGCATCTGTGTACGCTACTCATTCCTTTTTAAAGGCACAGGTACACACTGTAGGCTCTTAATAAAATTGTTTGGTCAGTGGCATCTTTTGAGATCTGGGTTGGCCTGAGCGTCTCTAAACAGAAAAGGCCGAACGAGTTGTTTCTTAGAGTCTTCCATAATTTTATTCATATATTGCTGTCCTGGTATATTTACTCAGTACTTCAGTGTTTAGTTAAAAATTTTTATGTTGACTTTGAATAGCTAAAGGGGTTTTTTTTTTTGTCTTTACTGGTATTTGGTCTTTTTGAGCAGAAATAACCTTCTGGTTTCCTTTACTGGAAACAGGCATTCTTTCCAAAGGCAGGCATAGCAGCACTATGTGTGAGAGATGTAAAAGCATCTTCTGCGATAATCTATAATAGAAAAACACTTCAGCAAAATAACATGAAGCTTGACTTAGATTCAGGGATGCACAACTTCACTGGAATAAAAGTGAATCATGACAGTGATGTGAGTTTAGCTACAATTGAGCTGTCAACTTTATCTTACTTTCTTAAAAAATCTTTTACTTAGAAGAGTTTTACTTCTGCAAATACTCATTCTCTGTACTATGACAAATGAACAAACTATGACACTTGCTTGGGAAACCTACCAAATCTTACCTGCTGAGAACTGAAGTAGAAATATGACGCAGAAATGCTTGCACCTTTATGGCATGTGATGACTTCTTGTGGCAACCACAAAACCCGAAGCCACATCAGTGTTACTGAGTCTGGTTTTGTTACTCTTCTTCTTTAGGCTAGAAACAATTTGAATTCTTCACAGCTCTCAGCGCTTTATAATCAAGCTTCTCTGGCATTCCTTGTGCATCATCTACAGAATTCAGGCATGCAGGCATGTCTGTTAAGGCCCTAACTTCCACTCTTACCAGAACCATCAGGTCAAAATTTTGAGCATGATGAAACATTGTTCTGAAAACAGCTTTGCACAAAAGGATCTGGAGACTCCTGTGGAACACAAGGTTGAACACAAGTCAACATGAGAGTGCCCTTAAAGCAAAGAATGCCTGGGCTGTATTAGCAGAAGCATAGCTGGCACATCAAAATAAATTATTGTTCCTCTCTATTCAGTACTTTCTGAGACCATGCCTGAAATACTGTGTTCATCTTTGGGCACCACAGTATTAGATGGGCTGTGACACATTACAACAAGCCCAGTAAGGATCACCAAGCTAGCCAGAGATCTGAGGGCCTGTGATATATCAGGGGAGGCTGAGGGAACTTGGTCCTTCAGCTTTAAAAGGAGAAGGCTGTAATGACGTATTGCTGTCTACAGCTATTGACAGGGAGCCTATGGGAAAAACAGCCACGTGTTTTTCAGAGGTGCCTGGTGCCTGGCAGTGGGGTGTGCCTGCAAGGTGAGACACAGCAAATTTCAGTTACAAGTAACAAATTTTTTCTTGTTTAAAAATTGGAGGTACTTAAAACTCAACCTGACAAGCTCTTGAGCGACCTGGTTTAATTTGACCTTCTCTGAGCAGGAGTTTGGACTAGCTGACCTCTGGATGTTCCTTTCATCCTAAGTCACTCTGACTTATTAAAACTTACTTGTGGAACCTGAGCAACATATACCCAAGAAAAGCTATATTTGGCACCCACAAAAGGAGCAGAAGTTTAAGTTGCAGAACTTACACAGGCTCCCCAAAAGCCTTACATCCCAAATGCCATATCTCCCATTAGCTGGGCTTGGCTTCTTAATATCTTAAGGGAGTCTCTGGTGTGAAGCTTCGACTTTTCAAAAGAGGATATCCCTCAAAGGTACTCCAAGAAACACCTCTTCCTCTCAAATTTCTGCACCTCAGCTTTGTAAAGCAAATGCATATGGAGGTATTACAGAACATTACTAAATGAATTAAGTTTGTATCAAAGTTGTATTTATTAAAACACCTTCATTTAATGAATTCTCTTTTATTTTATTACTACTATTTTGACTAAGCCTCTCATCATGATTTTAAAAAAGAGGCATCCTGCTCATTAGTCCTGTTATGCTGAGTCAAATAAGAGGAAGATAATTGAAGGTCTTTCACTTTCTTGTGCTTTGACTATATTAAGTATACATGCTTAGTATTTCCCCCTTCCATTTTTTGCAGGCATGTAGGGAGCAAAGTTCTTACTTTCACTGAGCTGTTTGTGCAGTTTTGCTAAGGTTCCAGTGAAAAATACTGTGACAATTATATGCATAGCTATTTCTACATTGCATTAAAGTAGTCCTCTCAAATAGTGAATTTCCACAGAATACTCTTTTCCTATTTCTCTTTTTTTAATGGTGATTTACACACCCAAAAGAACAATACTTTCAATTTATCTTCTAAGGCTAATTAAGAAGTTGATAAATACTTAAATACTTGTCTGATACTGTGAGGGTCCTTTCCATACCTAATAAATGCAAGTTTTATGACAGAGGTGCATTGCAGTGGGAATCACAGACCTTTTGTAAAGCCAAGAAGCTGAAAAATACTGTATTACTCAGTAACTAGCCTGTATTGTTCATTGCTGATATAACTATAAAGTGCTTTTCCTAAGAAGTTTAAAACCAAAGTGTTTCAGCTGATCCAAATCAACCAAAAGTGGTTTTGTTCTCTAATAGCTCCCATGGGTATTTCCGACCAAAGTCTTCTAAGAGGCTTCTCTGCTACTGGAGGGCAGGCTGCTGGAGATAAAATCATTGATCTTGAAGCTGCTGGTCAGGCCAAGTTAAAAGAAGGTGGCAGAGAAGAAGATGAAAGTCCACTCAAAACTCCACAATTAGAATTGACTCAGGATGGAAAGGTATGTCTGACTTTCACACCAAAATTATTTATTCTTGTGATGTGTGTGTCCATGTGTGGTTATTTAGTGTCTATCAGTTCTGAGTATCACATAGAATAAAGGAAAATTGTCAAGCGCTTTCTGTGTGTTTAACTTAATGTAAGGATATGTAAGCAAAAGAATACAAACTTCTAAATGGCAATGACCTAGAGTTTCTTTTACTGCTATGAATCTAATTTAAATGCTCAATAAGCTTGATGAGTTCTTGAAAAATGTTTCAAAGGGTAAATCGTGTTTTATTCACTTCCTTAGTTTGTTTAGACTTGAATAAAAATGTTAATATAGCATGATTCTGTTAGCTTTACAAAGTTGAATATGTCATGATTCAGTTTAATTACCATAGGGAGCAATTTTGTTTTAGTAGCCATTGCTGAATTATTTCATGCTTTAAAAACTTGTATGTTGACTAAGGTATAGATTTCTGTGAAAAGTTAAGTACTGTGATCTGTTCCTGTTGCAAATGTTTGCTTGTCTTGTTTGTTTGAGCTTCTGAGGGAATAGGTCAAAAAATTGATTTATATTTTGTATAATTTGATGTAAAAATTTCCTCCCAAAGTGCCAGGTAAAACCTGCTGCTCTTTCTGTCTTGGAGATCACTTCTCTTTCAGCAATTCTCCAGAACTTAGTTTGATATTTAAGGAGTAATTTTGTCCTCAAACATTTTTGCAACTTAGCTACCCATTTTATTCTTAGTGAGACTGTAGAGTTTCTCTGTGCAGTTCATATGTTCCCACTGCATTCAAGTGTAGGAAGAGAACAAATACCACAGCTGCATTTTTTTTTTGTTTGCTGGCAAGTTGAAATAATTTTGAAATAGATGAGAAAAAAGGCACACACAGTTTCTTTATGGGAGAAAAATGCTAAAATAAATTACTGTGTTTTGCCTTGGGCTTGGTAAAATGGTGATTCTCCCTTGTTTTCAGAGTGGTGTATCCTACAATATTTGAACCAAACAGTGGTGGAAGGGAAGGCAGTATTTCAGGAAGTTGTTCCAGGAGGCTGTTCAGTACAGTTTCGTTACACATTCTTGTTCTGTGAACAGCTTATTTTCTTTCCCCTAGTGCAGATGCTTCTTTTCCTTTCTGGTTCTCTTTAAGTCTTAGAGACTTAAACCCAAGAAGTGCCAGCTTGTCTTTCATGAACTGCACTGTCCTCTGACCTTTTTGCCAAAGCTTTGAATGTCTGTCTGCTTCCATCTGTTTTAAGTGACTATTGCAGTTCAAAAGTGCACAGTTCTTTACAGCCTGTGAACAAAACATTTGTAATGGGTTCCTTTCATAATCCACAGAAGTAAACAAGTTGGCTGCTGGTAAAACACAGCAGGATTTTTACTTTTATTTCTATTGCATGAGTAAAGCTATCCCTTCTTCTAAGTAAAAGTTTTCACTAACTAATAATTTCTCTTTTTTCCCCTCTTCATGTGCCTTCAAACTTGCATTTTTGTTGTGCTTTCATTTTCCACTGTGCACAGAGTTTTTTTCTTCAGCTCACTCACATACACCCGTCACCACTGCCCATCCATCCTGTGTCATCCCATCTCACAAACTTGTCACCTGTCCCTGAGATCGACATGCTTTCAGATATTTCAGAGGAAGATCCCTTTGAAGAGCCCCTCTTTACCATTCCAGACATTTCAGGCTGCAATTCCATGGAACAAACATCAGATCATAATAAAACCAGAACAGCTTCACCAGTTGATATCTTTGAGTCTATGAGACCCCTAGCTAGTCGAGGCTCCCCTGCTGTTGAGGGAAGAATCCATACAAGTGACTACAAAAGCACTGAGTTGTGTGTCTCATTCAGCTTCTTCAGATGCCTTTCTTTTAGTTTCCGTTCGCTGCTTGATGAGGATGGCTATATTACTTTTCCTAGCCTTCCTGATTTTTGCATTTCTTTCCTCCCACCTGGCCTTCAGCACTATATTCCTATTACCTCTCCTTCCTTCATCCCCTCTTTTCTCCTTGTCTTTGTCCTGCTTCTGTCTGCTTTCCAGTCTATTCCTTTTTCACTCACATTTTCCCTTCCTCTCGCTCTGTCCCTCTGCTACCTGGAGCCTAAGGTGACTTCCTTTAGTAGCTCTAATGGCAATGACCTGAATGACAAAGCAGAGGAAGAGGAGGTGTGTAATTTTGTTGCTTAAATGTTGACACTTGCACATTGCATTTATGCTTGTTCTCACAAGATTTGCTCAGTTTTGCACGCTTCCTAGGTTAGAGGTGTGTCTGTATACATGCCTGTAAATACATATATAAATATACAAATGCACCTGTGTATATCTGTATCTTTTTAGCATTACTCATTTATGAAAAATTGCCATTGTGGGATTTTTAGTCAATAGATAGCTCATGGTTTTTCTGCCTAATTTCCTACAGCATGCATAGTCTCATTGAATTCCACAGATATTGAGCTGCAGGTGGACTTGCATTGTAGTTCAAAACGTTAACAAGCACATAAATCTGAATAATAAGAGTGCCCTGTGTAACAGTAGACATGTTATTTGATACTATTTGCAAGTTCTATTTCCATTGTCAATTGGTTTTAAAATGCCTGTCTCCCGCATGCATTGACTGGAATGCACATCTCTGAAGTTCTTTTTAGATCTGAAAAATAAAATTCCTAAAAGCCAAATTCAGAAAACGGTGAATTCTTTAAAATCAGTGTTTTGTTATTCCAGATTTCAGATGTTTCAGCTCTACAAGGGTGTGTGCAAAGCTGAGTCTGTCCAATGCACTTTTTCTTTTTTTACATGCTTTGATTAATTTCTAGCAGCAGTTGAGACTGACTTCATTCATTAGGTGGGATTGCAGGTTATGTCACTTTGTCACTGAAGTCTGAGCATTCTTTGCAATACACTGCTAAAATGTACAGAAGCCTCAGTCACACCAGTATGTTGCTCTGATCATCTGGAGTGGCTGACAAACTGCCTCCTTTCCTTATGTCTGCTGCACATGTTACAGCAATACCACTAGAAAAAGGTCTTCTATTTTGATCCTCAAAGAAAATATTAAACCAGTTATTACAGAATAAAAGTGGAGCAGGATCTGTTTAATGTTGCATTTAACAAAGTTTGCTAAACCGATGTACATATTAAAGACATGCTAAGTAGGACACAATGTCATTATAATACCAGTCTAAGTATAAAATCATGAAAAAAAAAACATGGCTTTAAGATTTTCTCAATTTCTTTGTAGCCTATTTTAATCAGTAATTTGTAGAGTAGTTAGAGAAAACAGAACCCCAGAGAAGCCGGAAGTTAATAAAAATGTTATATGTACCACATCATTCACACAGAATACAAAATGCAACAGTATGAGCAGTAAATCCATCTTCAAATTTAAGGACTTGCAAAGTGTTGAATTGTAAATGCATCTTTTCCTAAGATTACCAGTTGATATTTGTACTTGTGGAAAGCCAGCCTGGAAGTGGTTCACTTTTTAAAGAATGCTGTTCCTCTAAGGCATTCAGAATACTTGGAGATGAGATATGAAGATTAGCTACAGAAAATTGCCAACAGAATTAATTGCAGTTTAAGAATAAATATATTCACTTAACAAGGACAGGGGTGTGTGTGTGTGTGTGTGTGCAAATAGTTCATCCTGAGACAACATGCCTATAAATTAAGATAGTTTGTAAGTACAGTGTTTAGGTGGTTAACTTGAACCCTAAACTCTTTTCCCAAAAGAACATTTGGATCAGATTCCATTTTCCCATCAATTTATTGCAGAATTTGTTGCTTACCATAGAAATTATGCATATCATTTTTCTTTGTTACTCATTCCTAAATTTTCACCTGGGAAACAATAAAAAGTGCAGCAAGAAAGGGACATAGTGTGAAACTTCCATTTTTCATGCCACTTATGCCAAAAATTACTTCAGCCATTCTACAACAATGTAGGTGCAAGAAGACCCAAGTCGCTTAATTTCGACATCTGGGGCCGAAAAAGTAAAGGTCTGTAAAATCCAGCACGCTTTGCAGCATTTACAAAGAGATGAAGCCTCTGTGTTAGTCTGTAAGCCAATGTTAACACTTCCTTTTCTTGATAATTTGTCACGCGCTCACACAGGTGGAATACGAAGAGGAGGAAACGCAGCAGAAGGTGCTTGGTTGTTCTTTTACAATTGAACCTGGCTGTGGCTGCCTGCCTCCTGCCTTGTTAGCACCCTAAATTTTCTGTGGGTTTTGTTTGAATAGTGCCTTTTCACCTCACCATTTTATTTCCTTCATTTAACTGTCTGACTGTAAGGGTCCTTTTTTATTTACTTGCTGGTTGTTTTTATGTTCTTTATGTTTTCTTTTTTTTTTTTGTTTTGTTTTGTTTTGTTTTTATTTATGTGGCTCAATTTCACAGATGAGTTCCTTGAGAGTAGACGGGGAAAATATTTATGTCAGACATAGCAATTTAATGTTGGAGGTTTGTATGAAACACAAAAAGTACTCTTTGTTCTCACGGGCTGCCAGGCTGCATGGGATGGGAGGTCACCTGCAGGCTGTTATGGACACTGCATGAAGTGCATGGGGAAAACCAGCTTGGAAATGTTGCATGTTACCATTCTAGTTTCTGGGTTTAAATGAAAAGCAAACAAATGCAAAATACCCACAACCAACCCTCAGCTTGAACACTGAATGTAAATTTGTGGTTTTTTTGCTAAATGTTTTCAAGGTGGCAACTGGGAATAATAGCCCTATTTAGATAGAGCAGACACATGGGTGCAATTCGTAATTCTAAATGGATTTTTGTGCATTGCACCTCAGTGTTTGCATCTTCTGTTGAGTAGAGTTTCCAGCTTTTGCCAGTTTAATCAACTTTCCTCAAATACATTAGCTGAATAAATAGAGTTAGTAAGGGGCAAGCAGTAGAAGTATAGAAAACTCATTCTGGTTCTGACACTGGTTTTAGGAACATTGAGAAATGATGCAAGGATCAGATATTCAAAGGGAATGTTTGGATATCTTCTGAAATATGGTTTATTTTTTCCTTTTCAAGTGGAAGTAAATTTTGCTTCTTGAAGGTTGGTTTTCATTGCAGATGAGCAACAGCAAAGAGCTTTGAAAATTATGTTCATGTGTAGTACATTGTCACTGAGTAGAGATTTTATTATAAGAATTTTCATATAGATTGCTAATCTAAATTTTATCAGAGAATGTCTGTAGTTATTATCAGTATCATTTAACTTGTGGTTAATGACTTTAGCTAATAACTGAAGATGTTTTGAGAAATCCTATTGCTGTCTTTTTTTTATTCATCCAGATGGGGCTATAAATAATTCCCTTTGTCACAGAAAGGTGTTTTTTTTTTAAATCATTGGTTTTCTTCAGTAATAAGGAGATGTGTGGATCGCAGTAACCCAACTAATGTTTTATGGCTTTTTGCAGCTTTTGATCACTATTGAAACTTTGCTCGTGTATAACTTACTAAAGCACTGAAAGTGTGCATTGCATAACTGTGCTTTGATCAAGTCCAAGAAATGTGCCTTGTGTCAAGCCAAGACAGGCCTTAAAATAATGATGGGATTGTTACAAGCTTCAGTTGTATAATAGAATGCCTTTGGCATAGGATTTTACTTCACTCAGGAAATACAAACTTTAGGGGAACATATTTAATGTCTCATTTGTTAGTCCAGGATGAAGAGTGGTCCTGTGACAATACAAACCTACTGAGTTGCCAGAAGGGGAGAGGTTCAAATGTTCAGCATGCATGCAGGCTTATCCACAAGGTTAGGAAATAGATGTACTGCACCAAACTGGGGGCTGAACATGCAAGTGAAAAGAAATTAGGAACCTAATGAGTTTGGGGTGTGGGTTTTTCATGACTTAATGTGAAGCATCTTTGCATTGCAATCACTGACAACAAAAATCCTAACCTAAATGGTAGATTTCAGAATATTCTGCTAAAAAGTATTTAAAATCTTTGTAAAAAGATCCAGATTCTTTACCTACATAATTATTTCTGATTACATTCTTTTGACAAAACTTCCTTAATAATTATGTCTGCATTGATATTATTTCATTTCAATCTTCAGTCTTTTCGTTCTTTATTAAAAATGGATCCGAGGCTTAAACTTGACTATAACTATAGAATACTGCTGAAAAAATATTCTTGTGTTCGAGTGAGCATAAGCAACATGGGCTTTTCTTGAGATCTGAAAAGCTGGAAGGAGGACAAATTGTGAAAGCGGGGTGAAATCTGCTTTTCCCACCAAATCCCAGCCATTGTATTTACGAGACAGTGAATTCCCAAGAAAGCTAAGCGTATGTATTTGTCTGATTACTAGAGCAGTTACATTTTGGCATAGCTCCGGACCTTACCTCTGCCATGTTGCTGGTACAAAGTGAAAGAATACGTTGTAGTTATTTGATCTAAGGTGCTGCAGTTTGGCCTCAGTGGTCATGACAAAATCTAATTTGATATTCACACTGTGGTGTCCCCTTTGGCACTGGTCTGTGGAGGTGCAATTTAGATAATATTTTTGGTACTGGCATGCACAAAAACTACTCCTACTCGTCTGTCTGCTGTCAGGTTCTAAAAAGTAGAACTGGCAGGTAACAGGTTTTAAGTCTTTAAATCTGATTCTTCCAGTAAGTTTAAGCTTGCATGAGAGGCACAATGAGTTGTCCCTCTGAAGCTAAGCAGGTGTTAGCTGCTTGTGTATTTGACCTTGTAGTAGTATTGTGTTGACAGATGTAAGTATTTTTCATGGAGTTTGTAATATCAAGAAAGGTGCATTTTTATTCTCCTCGGGTTAAACTGTTCTTTCTTACAGCTACCTTCAGTTATGTTAGCTGTGCAGTATCCTGAAACATTAGCTTTCGTGCTTACAAATTTTAGGTGAAAGCAAACAGCTCCTGGAAATTATTATTGTTTCAAAGGGCTAGTAGTGTCATGCTTTGGATGAAAGTAGCTCTTTGCTAAATAACTGTGTACAGCATTATTTTCCTTTGCTTTAAAATATGGAGGAAACAGTGTATGAGTAAGACCTTCACTACCAAAACAAAACCAGAAAATCTTGGTCCCTTATAGCCGTAAACATTTTTATTTTGAGGCTTTACAAAGGAGGTCACCATTTCAGACACAAGGCACTTTTCTTGGTTTGGTCGCTTCTATTTATTTTTTTTTTTCCAGTTAAGTTTGCTTTTGTTGTCGTGTTTTGTCCTACTTTGTTTTGTGTTGCGGGTTGCTAGGACCTGGATAAGACCCAGGACGACTTACTGAAACACCAGGCTAGCATTAGTGAGCTCAAGCGCAATTTCATGGAATCCACACCCGAACCACGCCCAAACGAGTGGGAAAAGCGGCGTATCACACCTCTGTCCCTACAGACACAAGGGGTATGTCACTGCACACGCCTGTCTGCATGCCTTTCCATACAGCCCTCTATGTCATACAGCAAATGCAGTTTGTCCTTCAGGTTAACACTTTTTTTGTCTGATGTAATATTTGTTTATACTAAGTATACATTAACTGTTTTACCATTGCTATTGGACCTGACTTTAAATAGCGGGTGGATTTTTATTCTACATGAACAACTGAATCGGAAGAGAACGGAAGTGATGGCAGCATTTTTCTGTATGTTAAGGATATCTTAAATTTCACTCTGATTTATACAAATTGATAGAGATAATTTTTCAGTGACAGTACAACTTTTCCTTCCTTTTCTATATCTTTATCTGTTCATAGAAGCTTGTGCATAAATACACACAGTCTGTGGTTTTTTTCAGAAGGACTTTATGTGATCAGTTAATTTATAGTGTTGACTTCAGGACACATTTAATGTAGTTGTTAAAATTCACCTATCTGAATCTTTTAAAGTCTGTAAAATGAATTTATCTGCTTCTCTCTACCTCTGTTTTCTGACTGAACCTTGAAACAGCAGTATGGAATACAATTTTCTACAAATACCACCCTCAATGCCCATAGCAAGAAACCTACCCAAATTTCTTATGCTGTTGTGAAACTTTTAGTTCTGTTGGGTTATTAGCTGTTTCTTTGATACAGCAGATGAGTAAATCAGTCTTCTAAAGCAGTCAGCTTGTGTTGTTGTCCTTGTCTATCACCATGGTTCCCACCCTTCCTTCCTTAAATGTATTGTTGTCCTATCCCCTTAAATTCTTCAGCTTTCTTTTAGTCCACAGAAAGGTGAGCTTTCAATTAAGCAGACCTGATGCTACAAAATTATTTTTGATAATAGGACATTATTTCAATAAGATCTGTAAGCGATCTGAACTGTGAGTATGTACATACAGAGAGCACAGCAACTAACTACATATCCCTTTTTTATTTTGTTAATTTGTGGTTATTGCCAAGAAATTCCTCAAATTTCTGAGTAGTACCTTAATATTTCTACATATAGTGGTATATGCACAGGTACAAATGTTGATCACATTTTCAAACATTCATGACACAGTGATTCATTTAATAGCTATAAATATATTTTTGGTTGAAAGAGGCATTTATGTAAAAGTGTAAGTTAATTTTTATTATGTGGTTGTGTGTGTTTTATGTGTTGATTTCTTTCTCTTGAAGTTGAGGCCCCTGCAAGTTATTTTATATCTAGTGGTTTGGTTTGTGGTTTTTCTGCTCATCTAGTATGTTCTGTCACTTCTAGATGATTTGGTTTTATGTTTATATATAGTGTATGTCTGTCTCATTGCTTGTTGATTTACACTGGTTTTCCAAAATGAAAACCAAATAGAAAAAAGGAGACCACATTTTCCAAGTGAAAACACTGCCTGGGAAGGAGAAGCAATGGATTGCAATGCCAAGGATTGCTGGACCAAAACCAGAGGAAACCGATAAGGTGGCTGCCCTGAAACCTGCTGCTTTTTCGCTGTATCTGCTGTGGGCTAGCTTGGTGGCTTGGGCACTTCTTTCTTTTTCTTTTTTTTTTTTCCTTGATGGGGAAATAACTTTTTAAAGCCAGTACTGAAAGGAGAATGTTGAGTTGTAAACCAGGATCTCTGTGTGTATATGTGTATAGATACACATATATATGAATGCCAGCAATGTTTTGCTTAAACATAAAACTAACCAATGAAGTTCTGAATGGCCACTGAAAAGAAACCAAGTTTTTCACTGGAAGATTACTGTATTTGATGTGAGTAGGATGACAGCAAAACATGTATTTTCATTCTCTATGGAAATAATTGCTTGCAGTTATTTGACACTTCACACAAGAACTTTTGCTTTGTGTGTTCACTATGTAAATCATTATTCAAATCAATAATGCTATGTAAGCAGCTTCATTTCAAAAGCAACCTGTTCTGCATACCTCTGCACTTCTGTACCTCTCTTTTCATTAAGGAAAAGAGGGAGATTTTGTCCCTGGTAACATCTCTGCAATAAAAAACACTCTACCCAGTGGGACTAGTAGCAGTGTGATAGTGATGATGAGTAGCAATTGTGATGTTGCTTTTTTACATCACTTTTGGTCTATCAGGTTCATGTGAAGCTGGCAGTCCTATTTCACTAACATATATAAATATGATGTTTGGGGAACTGTGTTTCCATCCAATAATGTGAATTATTTGTTGATGGATGCCTGTTGATCCTTGCCTGTCCTTTCGGACAGCTGAATAATAGGTGAGAATAAAGCAGAGATACCACTGCTAATATTCTTTTTCTTCTTTTGCTTCAGCAAAAATGCTTACAAATAATTTTCTGTGTCCTAGCAATGTTATTTTGGGTACATCTCATTTGTGTCACTATACTTCTCAGATCCACCATACTCTTGCAAGTGCACAGCATCTGTGACTTAATTAAACAAAAACTGACACATTGATATATATGTTGCAAGTAGGGGATATATTTCTATTTTATGGATACTCACAATATTATTTTTTTCTTTAATCCATCCCTCAGAGCTTGTAAACAGTGTTTCATGTTAGAGTGTATGACTGTGTACCAGAAGAATTTGCCAGGAATTTAAACACAGGCTGATACAAATTCTATCTATACATTTAATCCTTTTTACTAAATGCTCCAGGGAACATGGGATACATTATCAAATGAATTGTGTGAGTGGGGTTTTCATTTTTAAAAGACTGGAAGACCCAAAAATTTGAAGGTTGGAAAATGCTAAAAGATGTGCCTGTCTTTACTTATGTATATAAGGGGGAGCAGGGGTAGAGAGAGATCCACACAGTCTGAGCACCTACCACATAAAGATTTTGGTTTTCCCCTGCTTTTTTTTTTT
>VXBQ01011926.1:305565-368305 GCA_013400175.1 Phainopepla nitens | reverse complement strand
TTTTTTTTTTTTTTACTGTTTTGAGTGATCAGAAAACAAAGTACCAGAGTACAATGAAAGGAGGATTATGAAAATTTTTTGCTGTTTAATGTAATCTGTTAATAGATTAATGTTTCTTGGGTAGAGTAAACTAGAGAAAGAAAGGGGTAAGGAACACATTGCCCTAATGGATATTCAATATTGCGTGAAGGCAGATTTAATAACTTGCATTCCTGTGAACTCTTCTTAGCCACCGTTGAAATAAACTTTGAATTTTAGTGTAGGGAAAAAAAAACCCAACAATTTAGGGGGTCTTTTTCTTTCCCCTTCTCTGTCCTGCATGCCATGCGTGTTGTAGTGTGTGTACAGTAGCACGGTGTAACCTGTGTCAGTTCACTCTCAGCATCGCTGCTCGCACGGTGACTCCCCTGCAGTTGTGTGCATGGCCCCTTGGCTTTCCTCTGGCGCCCGCTTCTGGCACGGTTCTCTCCGGAAGGCCGAAATGTATCTCCTGAAATGTTGTCATCCTGTCTGTTACGTCCCTGTTACGTATTTGCACGTTATTGCCTTTTTATTTTAACCACTTTTTACTTCTAACTTCTTACCAGTGCTTGTGGAATGAAATCTGGAGTGAAGAATTGTAGCCTTTTCAGAGGCTTGTACCCACGTGAACTTTCAAAGTTTGCTTAACCATATAGATTTATAGCCCTATAGAAAGTAGACCAGATTATGAACGTAACTTATGCTTTCAAGCAATGTGTCACTTCCTATGTATGTTTGAAAGATATAAGTTTTCCCACTAAAATGGGAAAGGTTGTTGGTTTTTTTAATAGATTTTAATCGACATGAATTTGCTTAGGATATTTAAGTATTTTCGAAATATATATGTATATAATATTTATTATAAAGAAGTAGGAAATATTTTAACATTTCAGCACTGTGGGTGTGTATCCTAAGCAAGTATTTCTGACGGGCCTAGAGCTCTGATCTAACTGGGCTTTAGACGGTGTCAAAAACAGATTTCAAAAGGGGGANCAGAGGGCGCTGCGGGGGAGCAGACGGGCGCCGCCGCGCCGGGGCCCCAGGTGCTGCTCGGGCGCGGGGCCGGGGCCCGCCGGGGACGGGACACGTCCCACAAAAAAAAAAATCCCAGTAGTAATTACGGAGTTACCAGCTAAGTAGACTGTGGTGCTTGGGAAGTCCGTGTAGATGCGGATGTGTAGATGTCGATGTGTAAATGTGGGTGTGTTGTCGTGCCTGGCGGAGGCGCAGCCCAGCGCACGGCTCTNCGTCCCGCCGCGACAGGGACAGGGGCACGGACGGGACGCGTCCCGCCGCGACAGGGACAGGGACACGGGCACGGACGGGTCCGGGCCGCTCCCGCACGTCCCGGCCTGCCTTAGAGCGGCGTGCCTGCCACAGAGTTTAACTCTGCCTCTGCAGCGCGCCAGAAACAGGGAGGAATCAGTGCTTGGCTAAGCTTACGCTCCATAGGTGCTGCACTAGGTAAACAGCAATAAAAACTAGGATTAAGTCACAGATGGTGTGTTGTTTTTTTGTATTCTTTTCATTTGAGCTCTTAATTTTGCTGCAGACTATTACTAAAAGTATGTTCGATTAGAAAAACCTGACACCCTAATGCATCATCTACTGCGGGCTTTCAGGTAGACGTCACTGTTTTGTTATGGAACAGATACTAATATAGCTGCTTTAATATCATCCTTTTGGCTTGAGACTGAATTCTTGTAGGATCTTCTTGGTAATCATATATTATTATTCTGACAAAATACTACCCTAAGCAGTCTTCCACTCATTATCTATTAAGTTGCATAAAGTAACGGACCAAAGACAAACGACTAACAAAACCTGGCAATAACGCTTTTTTTACTGTTTTTTAAATTATGGCAAACTGGTAGTAGAACATTATTTTCTCTGTTTACTTTTGTTTCATATTATTTATTCTTAATTCCTGATTTAAATTGAAACAACTGCCTCAGTAGCATCACTGGCTAGTACATTCATGCTTTTTATTTTCAGGCTTTCATAATTCAATTCTTAATTCTTACCTGCTTTTGATCAAATATTTTGATGAAGTTTAAGGCAACTAGCATCTTGCAGTGAATATGTAGCATCTCTCTAGTGTCATGTGTATCCATTCTTAAAAGCTTGCTTGGAGGGTGTTTCACTGTTGAAAAGGGTTATGCATTGATTTTTGTCCTCTGATTGCTTTTTGTTTCACAGAGACATGCTTCCAGAGCAGAAGGGCCTTGTACTGGAGTCAGCGATGCTGATAAGGTTCTGCAGATTTTTTCCATGACTAAACTTGGCTCTTAACTCTCCCAATCCATCTTCATTCTTTCCTTCCTTCTTTTTTCAGTTAACCATCACGGCCATCTTTTGTCTTCCATATGACATGAACCAGCTATCAGCTAATTTTATTTTCATCATTTTAAATTATTCATATACTCTACTTTTGTTTATCCTCATCCATGTTTTTTGTGTAGAGTTCACATGAGACTCTGGACATAGTGGAGGAGAAGAAGCAGGCAGAGTTTGGGATAGAAGAAACACTAGTCGTAGACGAAACCAACAAAGGGAAAATGCAAGTTGCCACTGATGCTGGGGAGACATGTAAGGTGGAGCACGTGTCAAAAAAGGACTCTTCATCATTGCCATCAGATAGTAGCAGCAGCAGCAGTAGTAGTGAGAGTGAGGAGGATGAAGAGGTGGGAGAATACCTGCCACATCATAGGGCAATTGAGGAAGTCATCAGGGAAGAACAGGAAGAAGAGGAAGACATGAAAAGGAAAGAACGTGAAGAAACTACGCAGCATGTGGAAACCATACCAGAAGGCAGTAAACTAAATGTACCAGTTGAGCACACACAAGTTACAGCTGAAGATTTGGTCCAGGAAAATACAGTTACTGTAGCTACAGAAGAGAAGAATTTGTCAGAGCAAATTAAGCAAGATTTAGGTGAAGAAAAAGAGGAGGAACAGCTGAAACTCAATGGAGATGTGTCTCATGTTGACATTGATGTTGCACCACAATTAATTTGTTGTTCTGAGGTAAATGGTAGAACAGTATGACAATTAGATTAAGCAGAGATATTTCTTGGGGTGAAAATATGCCTGCCTTTCTTCTTCTCCTATTCCTCCACATCTTCTGGCATCCAACAAGATTCAGATCATTTGGAAGGGGAAACCATTGATGAGCAGTGAAATTCTGTCTCCTTCAGTTATGGTTTCTGACTTTTTGCTAGAACTGAGTGAAAGTCACCAGTAAAGGCAAACCTTCCGAAGACTGAGATCTCTTTTTTTTTATCTCCTCCATATTTTATATGCACATACATAATGTGTATTTATTATTTATATGTTTCCAGTGTTTCAAGTCTTGTCTTGTCTATTTGTCAACTGTTTTTGACAAGTCCATGACATGTAATTATGATTGGAAAACTACTGAAAATTGAAATTAGGAAAGCACCTGTCACAAATTTTTGTTCCTTTTTTCTTAGTACTCACTCACTTCTTTTCTTGCCTTTTTTCCCCACCTTCAATAAAACATTACGGATTCGTAGGCTAGAATATGTATGGGTAGAAATTGCATAGGTGAGAGCAGTGTGCTGTTTAGTGGTGAGGCTCATATCACAATGTTTCCATGAAGTCTTCTAGTGCAGTAGGTGCTTAGGAAGCATGCCTGGGTTCCTGTCACAACCAGTTGTTTTAAGCTGAACATGTTTGAGGAGTTCGTTACTGGGCAAATGATAAGCAGAAAGGGAAAAAATGAAAGGCAGTCATGTATGTCTTTGTAAATTTGTCATCATCTGCTGAATTTTTCACCAGTTCAGTGGGTTTTTTTGTAGTTCTCTCCCTCCTTGTTCTAGTAACGATGGCAATTTCTTTTTCTTCACTTTTTAATCAAAACAACTCATATTCTTTCTTTTGTTATCTTTTGCATACACAGCTATTCTGATTAATTACATGAAAGAATTAGACTTTTAAAATTTGCAAGTACCCACACTTCCTAAAAGCATAGTTTGGAGAAAGGGGAAGAAGGGTGGCTGTGTGTGCAAGCATGAAAGGATGTTTGGGTTTTTTCCTGGGATTTTATCCTATGTGTATTCAAAATCGATATAAGATAGCAGCTGATGCATCCAGAAAAATATCAAAAGGCTTTAGTTCTTAAATCTAATGAAAATCTGCTCCAATAAGATAAGTAATGAGTTCACTAGCTTACAGACCTCAGGTTAATTGGTTTGTTTGTGATATTGCAGAGAACACCACTAGTTTACTCCAAATTGTTGAAGTAGCTTTTTAGAATCTTTGTCAAAAGAAGTCATTGACTTTCAGAAAAATTTAGACTGCTTAAAATCCAGTTTTCAAAAGTTTTTCTTTTCCAGAAGTAATACATATTAAAAAGTTCAACTTTTATGGAATTTCTAGTCCTGATTTGCAGACTGAGGAGTGATAGGTATTTTCCCAGATTAGTTCTAATACAAAGTTTATCTGTCTGATCCAGCTGTCAATTTCTTTATGCAAACTAAGATTTTTTTTTCTTTTTGGTAGTGATGCTTTTATGCATTTTAAGTACATGTGTTGTAGCTTTGTTTTAGCAATTGCTCTTTGGTATGTACTGTTGGCTGAAACACTGAACTTTGACAAGGTTATTAGGAAATTAAATTTTCCTACAATGTTATGGATATCCTAGGGGGCTGATGTATTAATCTTCATTTCATTTTGCTTGTTTATTGCATGCTCTCTGTATGGGAAGTCAGTCAAATACTTATGTTACTGTTATGCTTTTCTTGAGCTTTTGGTTATGTTTTCTTGGTCCACTTTACAAAATTTCTTCTGTCTTTTGAATTGATTGTTTTTCTTGCATCACAGCCTCCAGTAGTGAAAACAGAGATGGTCACCATTTCAGATGCCACACAGAGAACTGAAATCTCCACTAAAGAAATTCCAATTGTTCAGACAGAAACTAAAACTATCACATATGAATCTTCACAGGTATGGTGACTGATTTGTTTGCAATCTTATTTTCATTCCAGTTATGTAGATCAAAACAGATCATGTCCAGAAATGCTTTTCAAAGGCATATACTTTTTTCCTAGCAGATAAGATTATACTTTGGCTATGAATTAGGTTAAGCAAATGTTACAAAACCATATTACTTAAGAAGTTCTGATTTTCTTTTTTCTATATAAAGACTTAGTTGCTGCCTGCAAGAGTATAACTCACTTTAACCCAGATTTGGAAACTTGATTAAAATATCTCATTGCTTCTGAAAGGCAAACATAACTCTTGAGCATGAATTCTCTACAGGAATGGGCAGTAACAATAGCCTTACATGACTGTGAATTTGGATGGCTTCTATTTAGATTTCAGTTCTAGCTGAATTAAAGAACGCATTTAGTACGAAACCTAGCCTCTTGTCCTCTGAAAACAAAGCTTTTTAAATGCTAGTATACAATAATACCTTTTTTTTTTCTTATAGCTTGATGGCAATGCTGTTGGCGATACCGGCGTGCTGGTGAGTGCACAGACAATTACATCAGAGTCCATTTCCACTACCACAACTACACACATCACAAAGGTAAAATATATTTCATGTCTTTCTTAATTAAAAAAGACACCAGACCCTCAAAACACAATTTTGCTTTAAGTTTCTTGTATATCTGCTAATTCATTGAGGAAAACTAACTGCAAATGGAAGAGATTAATTCCAGGTATATATGAGAGTTAAATCTTTCTGTGCAGATTTTGAAGAGAGAAGTCCTAATGAATAAGCAGGAATATCTGGGAACAGGACATGGAAAGGGGGAGAAATATGATTAATGGTTTTTCAGTAGTTCATATAGGTCTTATTTCAGTATTTGACAAATCCTGAAATAAGACAAATACATTTGACAAATGAGTAGGTAACTAAATTTTTACAGATTCGGTCCTGTCATCGCCCACTGATATCCTGCAGAATCTTTGCTAGTGTAACTAACTTGTCTGAGGTCTGCAGGCGCCCTGCTAATGGCACCATGATGGGAAACAATGTTTCCCAGCCTTTGTGTTGATCATCCTTGTGCTTCTGGGTTTGGGGTATATTTAAAAGCAGATCATTCTGTTACATTACTTTGCAAGTGTGTTTGGGTGCTTAATTGTTTCCCCTGCATTCCCTGCTTGAGAAGGAAAGGAAAACTCAGTGTTGACAGGACATCACATCTGTTTCATGGAAAACATGAAACATGTGATGTTTCATGCCAGAATGTGTTAGAACTACCAGAGCATGATGATGATTATTGTTATTGCTAGTTTATGTAAATATCTGTCAACTTTTAGGCATGCTTAAACAACACAGTTTTCAATTCCTCTTGTAACTCTTAGCATCTTTTTCTAAGAAAATTATGGAAAGCATTGTTTAGGGTAAAGAAAAATGGAAAAGGGAAACAAAGTGGGAATTCAGGATTCCCCCCCTCCCCCCAAGATACAGAAGTTTTACAACATGACAGAGTAGAACCATCGTTCTCACTGGATATATTTTCTAAAGATTGAAATATTCTGAAGATGGAAAGTCATATGCACGAAACGATAGTGGAAGAATAATGTTGGAAAGTGAGTCACATGAAGTAAAGTAAGCTTGGAATTCAAAATGCATATGTTAAAAATGCGTTTGTTAAAAATACTAGTCAACAGATCCTTTTCAGACTCCTGCTCCTTTTAGGAATCATTAGACCACCACCATTTTAGGAAAAAATCTTTATTCAATGAATTGAACCACAGTTTTAACAGGAAGTGTACATATTTTTGTCAAGTTTAGATGTCAAATAGTCTTGCTTCTTGGAATGAACAATTAAAGAAAATTATTTCAGTCTCATCTTCTACTGAAAAATTACTGGAATTACACTGGTGCAGCAGATCCTTTTCTTTTTTTGAATTGATGATAAACAGTCAGTAACAAGATTGTTTGAATTTTCAAAGCTGACTTTTTATTTTACAGGGCAAACTGTTATTACTGATAAAGGGACTTTCCAAAATAGTTTTAATAGTCTAATGGTGTTCTTAACGGAGTTGTCTTGGTTCTTCCTTAGTATGGTCAGTGTATCTTAAGTAGTAGTTTATTCTTTTCTCATACACAGGCTGATTTAAAAAGCAAATAATGTTATTTCTGTAAGATTTTTTTTATAAACTAAAGTGTTTTAATTATTAGAATAAGAAGTGAAGAAAAAAAGGACAAAACTGTTCATCAGTGTGAAATATGTTGAAAATATCTGATGAAGGTCCTTGAATAACAGAACTGAAAACCAGATCATCTCTATATTTAATGGTATAGGATAATGACTGTGGAGAGGCCCATGATAGATGGGTTGAAATAAAAGAAAAGACTCCTGGAATTTCCATGTTGCCAGATTTATGTGGCAGAAGAAGTTGGAATTACAGTTTGCCAAATGTGGGCTCTAGTAACAGGAGTAATTCTCTATTGCTTGATTTTTATCAAGTTTAGCACTTGCTAGAAGGTGACCAACTGCATAGCTGAAAAAGGAGAGGATAATTTAGCACTCAACACATTTACTACTAATTGCAACTCAGACCCCAGGAATCTATTTGCTTCAGTGGAACAGAAGGTTGTGTTTTGTGGAAAGATGGAATAATTACAGGGATGTTTTCCTGGTTTTTGTTTTGTTTTGTTTTTTTCTGACATCTGTAGATGGTGAAAGGTGGAGTCTCAGAAACAAGAATTGAGAAGCGCATTGTCATTACTGGAGATGCAGATATTGACCATGATGAGGTGAGTATGCAAACTTAAAATGTGTGGTTTGTAGTCTGGTGAGATCTAGATGATGTTTCAGAAGTCTGAAGTAAGAGAAAGGTAGAAAAACTGAATAAAATTATACAGAAAGACCCTGAGACTGCTAATTGTGGCATAGTTTTTAAGCAGTTGTGTTTGGCTGTTAAGAAACCTTTTGAATATATGTGAAAGAAAAACAGCATTTGTAAATTTGCGTCACAGATCATGTGAATGGATTTTTGCTATTTTTAGGGGGATTATTCTTTTTGGAAGAGACCCAGTTTACTTAGTGCAGCTTTTGTACTGGGAGGAAAAACATTGCTAAAATAATCTTATTTTGATACACTGATCTGGATAGATGAGAGTCTCTACTGCATTGTTTCAGCAACATCTGAATGCAGCGCTCATTTTGATTGAAAGCTTTGAAATACATTAGAACATTAACTGCTTGAATTTAAAAATTAGGTTTTGGCCTGTATTTGTAGAAATATGTGTAACAAAAGGAATTGTTAATCTGCTTTAATTGTATGTACCTTTTATCTCCACCAGTACTAAAGCAGTGTTTTACAATGTCTTAGAAATTAAGGTTCAGATCACTTCTACGTGCCTAATTAATAAGGCTGAATTTCAGCAGTACAGAGGAAAATAATTGAGAAAAGTCAATTATCTAGTCTTTGTAGTGATGATGACACAGGGGATTTTTTTCATCTAAGAAACTATAGTAACAAAGGCAAACAACAGTCATTGGTTAATACAAATGGAAAAGCCTACCTTGTAGTGAATAAATTTCTAACTTTGTGAAGGCTTCACAAATCAGCATAACAGGGTTCAGTTTAACTTATGAATTGTAATACAGTGAGAATTTTCACATTTTGATTTGTGTCCGGAAAGTGTCTTTTGACAAGCTGAATCTCTTCTTGAAACTCGTAATTAAATGACAGAGCTGCTTAGCATCAGGCATGGATGACTCTTGTCATGCACATTCAGTGCATTTCAAATGTCTGGAAAGGTCACAGAATAGCTTTAGTATACCAGACAATTCTCAAAGCCCTTCTTTAATTTGGTATAAGTGAATAATGAAGTGAAAAATGAAATTATGAAAAAGGAAGTACAAAATACAGTTTTAATCACTGAAGTTTAAAATAGCAGTGAGCAGCTCTTAAGAGATTTAAGAAATATCCACCACTTTTTTCTAAGTGAATATGGAGCTGGATGTTTTTTATTTTTTATTAACTCCCTATGTCACTAAAACAGTTTTCAATAGGAAAACAATATTTCAGTTTGGAGTTTCAGAATACAAATGTTTGTATTACTTGTTGTAATTTACCAGTTGAGTTTTTTTCATTGTTTATGGTTTGATTGTTAATGAACAGCAAACATCAGTATTGTACCAATGCACATCATGTGTCCTGTACATATTCCCTTAACAGGATTTCAAATTCAGTGTCACATAATAGTTAGGGTGCCTAATGCTGGTGTTTTCAATCTCTCTTCAGAGTTACTTATTTCTTCTCTCACTTAATACCTGTAGCTAGCTCAGAAAACAGTCACTTTTCTAAATTAAGGTAAACCTTTTTGTTGCATTATATTTTTCTTGCTCCTTCTAGTATTTTGGGGAGTTTTTAGTTGCATTTGGTACTAAGGTGAGCAGGTGAACTGTTCCATCTGAATACCTTCCCGTGTCTTCTGTTTTTTCCTTATGTTAGCTTCCAGCAGTAATACAGCTCACTGAAATAAGATGTGTACTAGGATGTGGGCAAGAAAGAGAAGGTCCTTGTGCTGTTTCACTTCTGATGATTCAGAGAGTGCTCTTAGGTGGTTGACTATGATGTAGAGAAAAATATTACACTTCAGTTGGAAGGGACCTGTGATGGTCATCTGATCCAACTGGGTATATTGGTACATCTCTTAGGATGATAAAATTTCTTGAAATGGGGAGGAATTATAAGCCACTGAATGATACTTGAATTTACACTTCCCTGAATTAAGCTAGAGAAATTTCTCTTAAACTAGTGCAAGGAGAAAAATGGGATTCTTGTACTGAGAAAAAAATTCTGTTCTTATCTTATTCCAGAGTTTCAATGGCATACTTAGATACATTCCAAAGTATCTTTCTGTTTTGTTCAGGAAACTGAAAGCCATTCTTGTTTTTCTGTACTATCTTATACTCTTGTTAAGGCATTATTTGTTAGATCTTTTGCAGAAGTTCAAAAAATTCTGGCATATAGAAATACTTTTTTTTCTCCTAAGATGAACTAGAAAGTTATCTTACAACTTTATGGTTACTTTTTACTTCCTGGAAATCTTGGTAAATTTTTCATGTGGTGGGGGTTTTTTGTTTGTTTGTTTTTCTTTTGTTTGTTTTTTGTGTTTTGGGCATTGGTTTGGTTTGGGAGTTGGTTGGTTTGGTTTTTTTTACCTTTGATCTCAAGTTCAGGAATTTAGAGTTCTGAAAAATTACAACCAAATTTTCCAAAGGTGCTCTCCCATTCTCTGGCCCCACATGAATGTCCTTTTGGTTTGGTTAAGTTCCATATTTAAAATACGTTTGCAGGCTCTGGCACAGGCAATCAAAGAAGCCAAAGAACAGCACCCTGACATGTCTGTGACGAGAGTGGTGGTGCACAAAGAAACTGAACTTGCTGAGGAGGATGAAGACTAAAATGAAAAATGTCCTCAAGCAAATACTTCAGGTAAGCTTATGTATATAATTATCAAAAGAAAATGTGGCATCAGCTTTCTGTTGCATTCATGTCTTTTCAGCTGAAAAATATGGGGCATCTTTGATATAGGCATTCACAGAAGGATGAGTTGAAACAGGTGTTAATAGAAGTTTATTAGTGTAAGGATTTTTACCTTAGGTTTAACCTGACATTAATTTCAGTTGCATGTGTTCCTATAAATGTCTCCCAGTTTTGTCACAGTACTCTCACAGCATTTTCTACAATGTTTGGTCAAGTTGTTATAGTTTATATTGAAGTGAGTTTGGGCTATTTCTGCAGAATATGAAGGATGTGTCACACTTTTCTGTTTACCTGCACAATTATAGTTCTTGCCTAACGTCTTGCTTGTTTAGTGGGAAGACTGTGTAGCTTCCAGTGGTGAAAAGACACACTTGGACATTTGAGTTTAGTCAGCTAATCCTTAATCTTAAACACACTGAAATTTTTGGCCTTTTATCATTTTCCCAGGCAAGAAGGTGAATGTATTGGAAGCTCAAGTTTTAAAGCCTTTTATCAGTTGAAAAAAGCTATTTGAAGTCATGTTAGTTTATTAGGCCCTTCTTTCTAGGTTGAGAACAAAAAAAAGAAAAGAAGGAAAAAAAACACAGTACGTTTTTCCTTCATGTATTCAATAGAAAGATCAGGATGAACATTGAATAAATCTGCTCTTGCACTCATTATAGGCTAATGCCTTAAGCTCAGTAACCATTTGGGTGTGTAAAGCTTCAGATTTTCTGTGCTTGTCACACTGTTGGTATGAAACTCGAGCTTCAGGTTTTTTCAAACTCCATGGTTTTTTTAATGGTAGATTCAAATTCAAGAAAAAGATTTTGTTAATGGTTAAAGGGGTTTTTTAGTGGGAGAGATTTATAAATAAATGAAGTTTAAAAAACAGTGGTTTAAGCCTTTATTAGGAGACCTCTGATTTTTTACTGAGCAGCCTCTGTATTTAGATAGAAGAGAGCAGTGTTACTGGAACATCTCAAGAAGGAAAATTGTTTTAGTACAACTTGGAGCTTTTAATATGCACTTTGATCAGTGTTGATGTAGGGGAAGACAAGGTAAAAGAAATACATTTTATATGTTTTAAAGAAATGAGAGTAGTCATGATTCTTATTCACCTGGTTCAGTATTTTATACAATGGTGGTTGTGGCTCATGGACAAGAGACTTGTATGTCCTGTGCAAGCAGGCATTCCCTTAGTATTGAAAAGGATTCTTTACCCAAGGAAACTAACTACCTGTTATGAATTTAAACCTGCAGCTTTAGCAGACTTGAGCACAGCCATGAAGTGCCAGGAATATATGAAAAATGAGACACTGACTTGATACCAAATTTGGTGTAAGCTACTAGAGGGGGGGGTGTTTTTCATGTAATCCTGATAATTTGTCATGTTAAAAAGATCCATTTTATTGCTGTGCTTGCATTTCCTAAAAGCTGAAGATTTACCTGTTGAGTATCACTTCTGGGATCCAGAAGAGAAAAGAATCAAGTATTGGTTAAGAGGATATGAAGTGTATCTATTGGCTTCTGTTCCATGGAGCATGAATTCACAGAATTGGACTCTTCCTGAGCTAGTCTGATCACAGATGCGTATTTTCAGCTGAAAGACATAGACTAAAGCCTTAGTTTATTTAATCTACCTACAAGTGTCTCTTTCCTTAACATCTGGATGGTAGTGGGAGTGCCTGTGTGTGGCTGAGGAAGGGGAGAGCTAGTATCCTTTGCCAGCTGTTGACATGGATATGGTCAGTTAAGAAACTGCCCGTGGTCGGGTATTGGGGTGGTGAGAGTTTTTCTCATCTGCTGGCAGGATTGTTGGGTCTCATCACTGTACACATAACTCTCCTGGGCGTTTGTCCTGACCTCCTGCTAAGTGCAGTACTGCCTAGAGCAGCAGTGGTTGGGCACCATGGGGAATGCGAGGATGAGAGTAGGATGGCCTGCCCTCTGCCTGCAGACAGGAAGTTTATCCATCTTCTCTGTCAAAGTGGTTCCAGTTCCCTTCCTGACCTCCTACAGATTGTGGTAGTACTACAGTGTTTGTTTTGGTCGTGTGTGTTCAGACAGTATTTTCTGGCTAGTTTTCCTCTCAGCATGTAAATTAACATAGTTTTTCAGGGTGTAAAACACAGAAGAACCAAGTTTGGGCTGCTTCCAGAAAATTTCTTTAGATTTGGTCAGATTATTGTGTGTTTNTCTCTGTCAAAGTGGTTCCAGTTCCCTTCCTGACCTCCTACAGATTGTGGTAGTACTACAGTGTTTGTTTTGGTCGTGTGTGTTCAGACAGTATTTTCTGGCTAGTTTTCCTCTCAGCATGTAAATTAACATAGTTTTTCAGGGTGTAAAACACAGAAGAACCAAGTTTGGGCTGCTTCCAGAAAATTTCTTTAGATTTGGTCAGATTATTGTGTGTTTGAAAGACAAATTTTTTTTTTTTGTTCATAAATGTGCAAACCAGGAGAAAACATGGATCACGTTCGAAAGTGCTAGATGAGCACTCTCCTGGATATTCATGTTGTAGCAGTAATACTTTTAAAAATTATTTTCACATTAGATAATGCTAGAAACCAAAAATAACAATGGAGGTGGGGTTGCTTGTGAGAGACAGTTGGGGAAAAGCACCAAAAATGAGAAACACTGCACAAATATCTGTTTTGTCATTGTACCTTTATTTCAGTGTTCAGTGGGATTTGTTTCATGGATTTGTTGCTTAGTGACGCTGAAAATGAGTATAACATGTATGCTCCAGCTTTGGTTTGAGAGCACATGAGAGGACGGGGAGCTGTACTGAACTGTGATATAGGGGGGTGTTGATGAGTCCCCACATCACATAAATGTTCTGGAAGGCTTGAAAGAACATCACTTTTGTAAGAGCTGTTTGCAGTAAGGAGAATGCCTGTGCTTGGGGTGATTTCACTGGTCCCTTGGTACACAGCAACATTAAACATGCACACTCTCAAACCACCCCTTGCATATTTTCTGCACTTCCATCTCAGGATCTAAGGTAGAAAGATAACACTGAGACAGCAGAACAGATGGTTTGGGTTTGCAGGGTTTTACTGTTCTGTGTGCTGCCATCATATTTCCATTCATTAATAATCAGTGTGAATTTAAACATCTTGGGAGCAGGGATTGCCTCTTCTATGTGTATGGAATGTGCCAGTTTCTTCATGCTACCTTAATCCAGAATCAGTGTCCAACATGATCTATCCCATGGAAGTAATTAGATCTTTTTAGAGGGGACTGGGTTATGGGAGGAAAAAATTATCTTGGCAGGTTTGCACCATTTTTCTACATTAGTGACCAGCTGCAGAGTTGATTCTGTTCCTTCATGAAATATTTAACTACTTTGTAAAAATTTTATTCAGGGAAAAAAGCATTCAAAGAATTCCTTCCATTGCCTGAGGGTTGCTTTTTTTTTTTTTTTTTTTCCTCCATTTTTGAGAAACCTACACATTGTGGAATGGTTGTTTGCAAAGGACTGGAGTGTGTCAGATGTTCTTGTCTGAGTTTCCCAATTGCTTTACAGGTTCCTGGTATTCAATGCTTGTGAGAGAATAAAAGAGGACGTTTCTCCATGCTACTTTTGTGTCAGACCTGGAGACTTGTTTGACTGATGATGCCTTTCAGTTAAACTTTAGGGAAAAAATTTAGTCATCTACGTAAAAGAAAGCCACCTGAAGTACCTTGAGCCTCTGTCAAGAGCCTTTTGCTCTCCTGTTCTAAGGCAATGGGGTCATGCAATGAATTTTGCGTAGTTGTTTCTGAGACGATGAAAGCTCTGATGACTACAGCAGTATTCTTTGTGTAGACTTTTTTCTATAATAAAAGTAAAAGATACTGCATTCTGATTCTGAAGGATTACTGAATTGAACAAGTACCTTCTTTTTATTTATGGTCCAAGTTGTGGATTAAAATTTTAAGTAAACTGTGTGAGCGGCTGCAGTTAAATTAACACGAGAATTTTGGGGAGGGAAAGAAATGCTCTAAAGCAAGATGAGTACTTGGAAAAAGTGTATACTGTTTGCCTAATGACTGAAGGAGATTTTAGTCAATGCAACATTTTTTAATGAAATAACTTTCCCTTCTTGTAAAAGAAACCAAAGAACCAGGCACAGAGAAAGTTACTTTCTGACTCTGATGTGATATTCACATGATATCTGTTACAAATGCTTATGTAACCTTCCACATCATTTTTTCTTCCAGAAATAAAAATGTCACTGACCACGAAGAACTGTAGTCATTCCAAGTCATGACTCCACTGAATCCACCAGGCCTAGCAACGATGACCAGATGTTCACGATATACATGTCAATACCAAACTCCATTTCAATGTCTTTGGTCTATATTCCCTTACAGTCTTTCTTGTTTATTTTTATAACCACTTCTTAACAATCTTAGAGTTTGGTTTTTTTTTTAAATGAAGTTCTAGAGGATATGATCTTCTTTTGCACAAATACTTGTATTTTTGAAACTGATTCTTAATTATATGAAAGTGAACAAAAGAAGTCTGGAAATCATTGTTCACTGGAACAGGTGGTAATTGTGCAGGAAGGAGGATCTTTACTAATTTAGATATAGTTTTTTTTCAGATATTTCAAGTGAAATCTCTTACTGGAGTAATTTACAGAATTTTATTCAGATTATTCAGGTAAATATATATCACATAACAAAGTTTTTTATAAAAATGAAACATTTGCTAAAATTTGAAAAAATATATTTCTTTGGATAAATTTTATACTGGTATCTCTGTAACTCGTTCTTTTCCAAGGTTCTCCTCTCTGTGGAGCAGAGATGGTGTGGCAGTCTGTAGAAGAGAAGGAGTTGCAGACAGATTTCTTCTGACTGAGCACTGTGTTCTTTTTGCACTTTGGTGCCAATGCTCAACTTTTTGCAGACTTATTGCTGTCTGCAGCATTCCAGATAAGGAAAGAAGGAAGAACAAAATATCTTTCTCTTTTTCCAACAAGAGATGATCTAGGCAGCTTAAAACCGTAGTGCTTTTTTTTTCTTACTGTGTCCCAATTTCAATACTTCCATTATTTGGATACATGTAGAATGCTTGCTTGCTATTAAACCTCATTGTGTCTCCATGTTAGAACTGACATTTCTTTTACAGAGAAGGTATATGTTTCACATGCTTCATCTAATGGTTAATGCAGGTTTTTAGGCTACTGAATAAAAGGTGCAAGATGGACTCCACTCATAAAGTAATAAGAGAGTACCGTCAATTGAGACTGCCATGGCAAAAACCTGTTAATTATATTGGGGTTTATTTTTAATTTTTTCTTGCAGAGGGATTGTTTGTTTGTTTGTTTTTTTTGCTGTTGACTCTGTGTATAGTTAAAATGCCAAATTAGATTTATAGTAGCTTGAAGTTGTATTAAGTGATATTTTGCTTTCTGTAATTCTGTTATAAAATAAAGTTGTTTATTCTCTGTATGTCTTTTGGCACTCAGACATAAGCTTGGAGGATATTTAAAGTGAGCAGATTACTTTTGAGAACTGCAATTTTAGAGGTCACAGAACCTTAAAAAGCAGGGATTAGTGCAAGTGGTCTCCAGGGCTGCCAGAAGGGGTACTTAAGTACCAATGTTTTTAAACATCTTCCAATAAACATCCTGATTTCTGTAGTTGAGAGAAGAAATCTTCAGCTGCCAAAACAGAGGAGATTTGAACATCACAGTGGAAGTTGAAATGTCCCTTAGTCTGCAAGTGGGTCTACTGAGTTCATTGAATTGAGATAGGATCTACTGTGGTTTTCAGATAACAAAGCAAATGATAAAACTTCTCACTACGTTGTTCTTCACTTCTGAGCGATGTATTTTTGGTGCTATTCTCAGTTTCGATGGCTGCCATCTGTCAGCACACTTGTGTAACAGAAGTTCTCCTTAGCTTTGGCTCTGCAGCGTTTGGGTAACATATAACAACAGTAACAGGGATCTTAGTTTCTACACGTGGGTGGTGATTCTCAACTGCATCCACATTACCTGGAGAATTAGCAGGTAACAGTCGTACCTGCTTTCCTTCAAAACCAGAGGTACTCTGCTTTTCAAAAAGGGGAAGAGAACCCCATCCAGCCTGATAACATAACACTGCCACAACACTGCGAGAGGAGGGAGGTGGTCAAAGAAGTGGCAAGTTTGGGATATGTAAACGTAGGTCAAAATGGACACACATGCATTTAGAAGGAAGTTTTAGTGGATTTTTTCCTACAAAAGTGTAAGAAAAATCTATATAAAAATCTTTCAGGTATTTTTGATATTTGTAGTATTAGTTGCAGATCTCATTTGATGGGAGGAAAGCATATTACTTGAATTCATTGATTTTTGGATTGGTCTGATTAGTTAGACATTAGATCAATATTGGTTTAATTGCAGTTGTATTTAATCCTTAAAACTGCAAATATAGTATTACTGAAACAATATTATTTTCACTGAGGTATGTCTTTCTTCAAATACTAGTAGAACCTTTTGTCAGTGAAAAATTAGTAGTATTTTCAGGTCAGCATAGCTTGTGCATAGCTGTCACTTGCATTGATTAAATATGTACTAATTAAATAGCCATTGTCATGCAGAAAAACATAAGCCTAAGGTGTGATCAGTCCTAAAAATAGTCAAGGTTTACAGATTTGAGTTGTATGTAATTATTCAAATATTCTGGAATATTGTGCAATTCTGAAGTCTCCTTACCTTTTTATATATAATATATCTACAGCAAAAACTACAACATGAGAAAATGAAATTGTTCTCAAGGCACTTCACAAGCCAGCTTTATAATACATGGGCAATTTCAAATACAATTACAGTAACAAATTTTGCTTAAATACTTAGAAAAGTGAGTCATATGGGTCTTACAGGAAAACACTTAATACGTCTTCCTTTTTAATAATGATAACCTCAGAGTTCATAATAAATGTTGGACTTGTTCTACAGATTATTTCCTAGATAAAGCTTTTGTAAAGGGCAAGCATGCAACTCCAGTGAAAAACTTCTAAAAGATTTATTGCTCAAAGCAATGAGCGACTATAGTACAAAGTTTTTCTTGAAGTATTGTTCTATCTGATAGTCAAGCTGAATAGCAACTTTTAATTGAGCCACATAAGACATCAAACAGATGGAACAAAATACTGACTTACACCTCTGGAAGGTTTGAAACTTCTGATTTTCAGGCTGCTTAGTTGTTTGGGGCTTTCATACTGCACTTGAAAAAAGGATAGAGTAGCAATATTAATACAAATTACAAGCATTAGAAATGCTGTGATAATTCCTGTAGTGTTAAAATATTCTGTTTGGTGTGAGGCAAATCCTACCAGAGTTTTTTGGAGGTAAGTCTGTATTAATGTCTCTATTGGGCCAGGCTTAAGTGACTGACTCTCCTAGATCTCTCTCTATGCAGCTACTGGTATTTGCCTTGGGGTGTGTGTAACTATGATTACTACATTAGAAAGTAGTACTTTCCCAAATATTCATCCAGCCTTAAGCGATTTTCAAAGACTTACTGGTCTATCCGTCTTTGACAGTATTTCTCTGCCTCTAGATTTTTGGCTCACTGCTTTTTAAAAGTTTCCTCTGTCAGGCATTTTAACCCTTCTGTGTGTCTTAAGGAAAAAAAAAAATGAAAGCACTTTTTGTGTCTCTTGAAGCTGCCCCCGCTCTAGCATCCTTGGATAGCATCACTGCAGACATTGGAATAGACACCTATCAATCACTGTCTTCAGTCATTCCCCAGCTAAAAGTGGTTTCACAATCCTTTATCCCTTTACCATCTCTCTTGGTACCTTCCCAGTGTAAATGTTGAGACTTTAAATTCTGTTCTGGGAAGCGATGGGGAAACATTCACAGGCAGGAAGGGTTTAAAATGTGCTTACTGGTTGTAGGTGGAGTCCTAACTTCACATTATTGCTAGAGACAGGAAGAGAGAGGACTCTTCAGTGACGGCAGTAATTGAACATAAGTTATTTCCATGCAATTACTCTCTTCATATATATTTTGATAATGTTTGTACAATTTATCTAGACAAAGATGTTCTGTGGTGTTATTTAAATATATATTTTCCCTTTTTTGAAGGAATTATATGGGACGCAAGGGTGTGTTTCATGCTGGTAGCATGAAAACATATTTCTTTACGCTATTCAGTAATGGAACCGAAAACAAGAAGGTCTGAGAATTTTCATTTCACATTACTAAGTCGTGAATGTCAGATCCTCCTACATGTTAGCAGTTACAGCTCAATAAGGAGCTCTGTCGAAGGCACACAGTGTATGTATATAATATTATTTTTGGTATCCATACCACCGTTTTACAGTGAAGTGCTGTTTAAGAGTGTTACCACCTCTTGACATTTCAAATCTCCCCATTCTCAGACACACCGCGGAATTAACAAAATCAGTTTTCATTCTGTATTTTTACATGGGGTCCTGGCCAGTCTTTTCTTGGGCAGTGAGAGAGCGAGTGTTTGAGATTCTGTATGTTAGAATTCCTTTAGCATCTGATCAATATCCCAGATCACTGCTTTAAGAAGGCAGGATCCTTCTTAAATGTAGAAAGTAAATTTTTTGCAGCAGCTGTCTCAGCTTCCCTGCAAACGATTGTGTTTGCAATTGCAAACAATTGTCTCTTCAGCTCTGCAGTGTATTCTATGCTATTTGCACAGATGTAAGCCAGTGTGATGAATTATGTCTTTTTAAATTTGGGTAGTATTAAAATGGGAGAGAGTGTAAGGGTACATGCTGCTTAAATTCTTTTTTTCTCCACAGACTTTGATAAATTACTGTGTTTTTTTAAACCTGTGGTCATGGCCTCATTAGTATTTCTATAAAATTATTCCAAGGAGTTCTTAAAAGGCTGCGAGATCTGAAACTCTGCAAACCACGCATAATCTCAGACAAGGCATTATCCACTCTTTTCTTGCAGGATGAGTAATGACAAACGGCTTTAATGAAAGGTAATTGCAGAGAGGGACAGTAAGCACTGAGGACAGTAATGTTAGTCATTTCTCATTCCTTGCCAGTTTGGGTTTCAACTTCAGAGTCAGAATCAGAGAAGCTAAAAGCCAGGAGTTCTTGCAAACAACTGGAGTTGCATTTTTGTGGGCCATCTGCCACAGGCAGTCTGAGATGCACTAAAAACTACAGCTACAGGGGAGCAGGGAGGAAGATTTTTCTTAAAAGTACGTGTCAATTGACACACAAAAAAGATAACTCCATGCTTATGCCTTGTTGGTTTTGTTTTTTTTTTTTATTTGAAAAAGTCCTGCATTTGTCCTTAAAGGAGAATAATAGCTCTTTTACAGAATACTGACTGAATCTTTCCATGGTTTCAAAATTTGCCATTTCGGTCAGCAGAGAGAAATCATTTTGATTCCTGCTACTGTTACATTTTGCTTCCAAATTCTGTGGAAAGGATACTTTACAAAAGCCACAATCTTTCCCGAAGTGTACAAGCTAATAAAAACCCTTTCCGATTTCCCAGATGTCAGCGCCTGATACCCGCTCGTTACTCAGGCACCTCCACCTCCTAAGGCTGCCTGCCTGGAGGTGCCGGCTCAGCGCTCTCCGGAGCTGGCCGTGTGCCCTTCTCCTCGGCGGGGCAGGGAGGGGCTGGAGCCGGGCCTGTCCCTCCCGCCGGGGAACCAGCGCAGTTCATGCCAGGAGGCCTCTGGTCCCTGCCCCGCTGCGCACAAAGGGCCGCTTGGCGCTTGCCGGGACTCCTGGGATGGCGGCAGCCGTTTCCTTAGCGCTGCCTTCTCCTCCCCGGTTCTGGTTTCCTGTGTGGTGTTTATTTACAGCCGGTTGCTGCTAAAGCTGCAGCGCTCGGTACTGGGTTTAAGCTTGCTTCCTGAGACGTGAAGCTCCCTTAAACGTCCTTGAGTTCTTGTATCTGTTCTCTTTTTGTCCGGATCTCCTGGGTTTCTTCCACTGGCCGCGGTGATTCAGGAAGGCATTCCTGGAGTCTTGTTCCATGGCCATTTCCTCCTCAACTGAAAAATAATCCAAACAACACAAAATTTCCATAAGAATATGCTGATTTCTTATGGTGTGATTTTATTTTAAAAAAAAAAAGAGCTGGCATATATTAATAAGAGCTAATCATACTAGGGTGAGTGTATCTAAAGAGCACACTCATATTAGTTAGCTCATGATCCTGGGGGGAAGTCTTCTGAGTGTGAGTCTGGGACTGTTACTGTGCCCAGTGAAGCGCTGCCACGAACTATTGACATCAGCAGAAATGCTCTGTTTTCATTTGCCTCCACAGCTTTCAATCCGAATAAAATCCTTAAACAACAGTGAAGAGCACAGTTAGTTTGTACTGGCAATTCTTGTTCTGCTTTACAGAACTGTGGCTGTGCTGTGAGAGCCTAGAGCTGGCCTGATCCTCCTGATGCTGCCTGTGGTACAGACAGACCAGAAAAGGGCTTGCTGCCCGCATAACTGGACATCTTCAGAACACAACCATGCAGTTGAAGGCTTGGAGATTATTTGAAGAAGAATGGAAAACAGAGAAAATAAAAAAAAAACTCATAAAATACTTGTCATTGCTAATTGTTCAGGAGGAATGTGTGCTGTTTTGTTAGATGATTTCGTTTTATTTATGAGGTGTTTATATATTGATATATTTCTGCAGAGCCCCTCTCTTGCTACACAGAAAAAAATGAAATGCTTATTTATCTATGAAGCAAGGCAGCCTTGATTTTAGTAATGAAAAATTCTCTCCTTTCTTCTTTTCTTCACCTCCCCCCCCAAAAAAAGGGAAATAGGCAGCTGAAACCTACAGAATTTCTGTTGTTCTGCAGCAGAGATAGCATTTCAAGGAGTCTGTTCGCAGGCTTATCTGTGGCTGATTCTCTCACCTGATGGTTTTAAGCTGAAGCTGGCTCCACTTGCTTGCATAGGGAGAGCTACTCAGGATGTTTTGTGTAAGCTGGCTGGAGGCCAAAGCAGTAGGTTGGTCTCTGACAGTCTCAGCTCAAGAAAAAGAAGATCTTAGAGACAGAGGTGGGAATGCAATGCCCAAAGTATTGAATAGGCAGGAATTCATCTCAGATCCTCTTGAGAATCCCAGCCAGAACGCCTGTGATCTGCAAACTGAATGTCTCTTTTCCTGAGGCATTGACAAGCCAGATGATTCCCTTCAAGCATCCTTCTCGGTTTTGAAAGAGAGAAGCACAGCAGCAATATTCCTTTGACAAATTATTCTGCCAACTACCTCATTCACCTCTCTCTTACACCCTTGATTACTAATCTCAGAAAATTTATGAAACCATTGCTTGTTTAAACTCATTACAAATCCAAAGCTAAAATTTCTGTGCTTTAAGAGAAGCAGAATTTAACATCTGGTGCTGTAGATTATTTACAGACCTGCAGAAAGTGTATCTAAGGAGGATATGAGTGCTGTGAAAAAAGGCGGGACAGTCTGTTCCAGCAGTTGATCATGCGTCGCGAATGCAAATATCTGTGGGTTTTTTTCAGGTGGGTTCATCTGGCTTAATTAAAGTATTGTCTGAGCCCCAGCAAAATACCTGAACTGAGGGGATCAGTAGCCCACCTGCTTTTCCTGGCTTGCTTCATCCTAGCTGGAATTGGGAAGTGAGAGAATCACCTGGTAACAGGGAGTTCAGTAGCAGCTCAGTATTATTTCATAATAACTAATGTCTGACTTACACGTATGAGCACAGAGGTGATAATTTACTGAAAGGGAAAATCCCTGCTTTTATGTCAATGTCAAATGCGATAATGTCAGTAGCTTTCTTTTCAACCACTTTCAAGAAGGAAAACTGCTCTCTAGGTACTTAGCCTTCCTATTTCCTCACAGATAGTGAATTGCACAATGTTTTGGCGTTGCACTGTTTTTTGTTGTTGTTTTATTAGCATGCGAAAAACCATCAGTGCCTTGCTCTAAGAATAATCTATAAACCAGGGCAGGGCTGGGTTAGGCATGTGAAGCAGGCTTCTCTTGCAGATTAATTCAGCATCTGTAAGCACATCTTGAACAGGAAATGTTCGAGTTTTAGCAGCCTAAAGGTAGCTTGAAGTGTGTGCTCATATGCAAACAAACACCTTTCCTCTGTTAAAGCCTCAGATCCAAACACCTGGAGATGTTACACAAAACAGAAAGTTTATTTTACATTTCTAGCTGCGTATGACCTTTCTTATGTTAAGTGACCAAATTTTCAGGATAGAGCAAAATCTGAGTGCACAAATTACAGTGTTTGGCCTGGCATCTCAGTGAGATTTCTTTCCTGGCCTTGCACTGGCGGGTAAATCCTTCTCCTGTTGGGCTGATGCCCCCCAGGCCAGCTCGGTGCGGGGCCTCAGCCAATCTGCAGAGCCCTGTGGACAGGACTGGCCTGTCCGCCCCAGCCGGGTCTCTGCTAGAGCTGAAACCTGGAGTGGGAGAGTTGTGGAACACTGTCCCAGGCAGGGTTCTACCAAGCTGTATCAAGAAGCATCTGCAGTTTACAGAGAAAACCTGGGCTGTCCTCTCAGCTCTCCTGACACTCCATATGGAGAGAATGTTCAAAAGACAGATAATCTGAGGAACGAGCTTAGCCCAGCATCGGCGAGAGTGTGCTTTGGAAGAGCTGAAGGAACGAATGGTTGAGGCTCTGATCCAGATGTGCCCCAAGGCTGCTTTGGCAGCTGGAACCCTAAAACAAGAGCATGTGTGAATCTGCTGCTGCAGCTGGGACCCAAATCTGGAGGGCATGAAGATCATCCCATCAAGACTGGCTGGTCTGAGGTACAGGATTTTCCTGTCTAAAAGAAACTCCCTGCCTGCTACAAGTGTAGCCCAGTTGGGCTCCATGAGCAGCCTTGGTTCTCAGTTCACAGATGTGTTACAATCACTGCACGTTTGCATTGGAGTGGGTGTTTGTTTTTGTTTTACTCAGAAGATAGATTTTTGAAGTGAGTTTCAGCTGATTTTAAAATAGAAAAGGCAACATGGCAAATGCGCGCTTAGGTACAAACTAAAAGCAAAAACATACGAAGGAACATATACTCATAGCCCAATTACTTATAGGGTGTAACTGCTGCCACCTGTCTCCCTGAAGACTTGCACAGTGTAAGCGCAGAAGAAAATGATCTGTGCTTTAACTGCCCTTTTCTTTTTTTCATTCTGGTTGCCCCTTCTATAGTATAAAACAGTAAAATCTCCCATAGTACAGTACGTAACACTACAGCATTTTAAGTAAGGGGTCAATTCAAGTTCTAAACAAATACCTGTAGTGTTTTCCAAATAGAAAATGGTCTAAAATACAGTACAACATCATAAAATTGTTTCCGATCATAGTTGTCTTCAGTTTAGTCAATGGTACAAGCCTAAGTTGTCCGTGGAATGCGAAGGTTTGTCTGCTTCCCCAGTCTTTGTCCCCAAATCCACACTCACCTTCTCTTAGTTTGATCCTGAAGTAAGCAATTAGCACCAGCAGGAGTAAAGTCACGGGCATAAAGATCCCAGCAAAGAGAACATAACCAGGCAGCTCCCTCACGAACACTGACAATACGTAACCCACGCTCATTTTCCTCTCTGGCAACCGTGCCAAGCCGGATCTCTAAGACTCCAAGTCTGGACCTTATTTATCCAGCTTTCTTCCTTTTTTCCTTCATGGACATTCTGACCTTTGCTCAGGCCATTATCTGGTTTTGGACTTTGGTTTGTTTGTGTAGGTCTGTGATCCCAGCAGTACTGGAGTTCGCTCACAAAGTTACTCAACAACAAAATTTAAAAGTGTGTGTTGAACTAATGTAGGGCTTTGAAACCTTTGGATATGTGGGGCAGGGCAGGCTCAATATGTTAGGCTGCTGCTGCCTTCTGAGCAGTGTGGGTTCTGTCATCTGCTAACACTGTACAGGCCATTCTGAATAATAAGCACCCTCTTCCTAGATATATTATTAATTTTACAGATCTGAAATGCTCACTCAGGGCGAGGACCCTGTTGTACATCCACACAGGCACATGTGTGGTCTCAACTCTGAAGAGTTTTCAGACCAAACCACTGAAGCTAGAAGCAAGTGACTGTGGTAATGCTGTACCAACAACACTCCTTCCAAAGAGATGCTGCAGAACAGTGAAACTCAGGAGTTTTTCTTTCTTAGTAAAGTTGAAAAGGTATGATTTTGGGGGGCGGCAGATGTGCCAGAGAATTCAAGAACCTTTTAAATGTTCAAGTAGTTCCATTTCTTCCCTTCTGGTCACCAGCCTATGGCAAAACTGTGCCTTGCATGCATTGATCTTTTTAATCAATATTTTTAAAAGATGATTAGTCATTTTATAGTTCTTTACACCATCAGGTTTGCAACCACATTGTGAGCAGTTCTGTCCAAGCATCCAGAAAGACTGTACAAGGTTTGCTTCACTAACTGGGTAGATGGGTAGGCGAGAACCAAGGGGAAATGCAGTTGATTTTTGGACTTTCTGGGGAAAAGAGGTATTTCTGTGTTCACCTTGTTTTCCTCACCTGCTGTTTTCAAGAGGCAAATAACCTCACCTAAAAACTATTTGAAGTTTGTGAATTTTTTGAACTGTAAGATATTTGAGGTCCTCTCTTTTTAACAAGTGATGAAGAATATAGTGTTTACAGGCAAATTTGTTTTGTTAATTACCTGCTGTTGTAATTGATAAAAGAGCAAATGGAGTGTGTCTTATTTCTTGCTTATCCTTGTTCAGCTTCAGCTTCTAACCATTGTATCTTATTTTGCCTTTTCCTACAAGATGTTTGACCTCATTTGTAAAGTGCTTTATGATCAACTGATGAAAAGCAGGGATTAAAAGCCAGATGGTGAAGATATTAATATTATTATAGGCCCATCTGTTGCCAGATAATTTGTTCCTTGAATAGATACCTGTCAGCTGTGATCAATAAATTCCTTAGACTTTTTTTCTTTGTGCATGAAAAGTTAATTCAGCTTTTTTTTTTTAGACTACCGTGATTGTTATTGTTCAGGTTTGCAAAACCGTTGCAGTATTTGATGAACACTCTTCTGGCATTTTTTTTTAAATTCCTTCCTAACTGATGTTCTTATATAAAAATATCTTGATATCTTGAGTAATCGGAGAGCTCAGTCTTTGAGAGTGAAGCCTGTGACTGAATTCTGAGCACTGTGACATTACAAAATGAGCTGAGGGATACTTCTCTTTGATACGCCATATTATGGACCATAATGACGTTTATGAGTGCTAAATACCTGCATACAATGTCAAAACACTCACTTGGATTTCTTAAATTGGGTTACTTTTTGTGCCTGTGATACAATTTCTCTCTGTCAAATGCAGGTCAGGGGAGGTGAAGTAAGTAGCTTGACTTGCTTGTCACACCTGCCTCTCGTGGTTCAGGCAGCTGATGGATTGGAAGTGGTAATTTCTGCTCAGGAAGAATAAGAAAATTCTCGGCCCTCCACATTTGTACAACCTCCTTGTGAAATGGCAGCTTCCAGCTCTGGTCTCAGCAGTGAGGAACAAACTTGGCTCATGGCTGCTCAGTGGCAGACAATGCAAGTGTAATGCAAGTTTGCATGTTGAAGCAGGACAAATGCAGTGGAAACGAGGTCAGACACATTTTTGCATGAAGGCAGTTCCTCTCCTACCTGGATTGTCTGGGATGGTTTGTGCAAAGCCAAGGGGAGCTCTGCTGCTGGGCAGGCAGGGGTGTTTGCAGCAGCACTGCTTTGCATGTCATCTGCCATGGCCAGAGGAAAACTGGGAGATGTGGGCCAGGCATGGATTACTAACACAAGAACATATGGTTTTCTGGCTGATCTGTGAAGCTTGGGTGTTTTTGGGAAAATAGATGGATTCATGGGCTTTGTGAACTTGTCACTGACTTTTCACCCACTGGAGAAGCAGAACCAATTGCTTGTTACCACTACAGCACTGCAGGGTGGGCCTGCCCAAAATTTGCTTTATGGTTAACAGGGATTTCAGTCATTTCAAAGTTTTCCTTTTGGTTTGTATCAGAAACTTAATTTCCTGTGAGAACGCATTTAAGGAACATTAATTTTACAGCCAATAAAACTCTTATTTCAGCTGTGTCATTTTGATTGTTTGCATGAAATTTGAACACAAATGAATTTAATTCAAACTTCAATTGACTTTGTGTTTTCCAAACTTGCCAACTAACACCAGAAATTATGAACATCACACCTACCTTGTTGGAAGAAATTACTTTTATTGCTCATCTTTATAGTGTGTGTGTGCGTTAAGGACACATATTTTCACACACACTCTTGTTGAATATTAAGTTTCAATCAAAGTTTCCAAACGAAAACATTCCCTTAAAATTTCTAGATGGCTTTAGTAGGGAATACAAAAAGGCAAAGAAGTACCTGTTGGTTCTGAGGGGAAAGGGTTAGATGTGCCTGCAAAGACTGAACCACAATAAATAAAGAAAACTTGGTTATTGCAGGTGCTCAGGAGCCTTTTGGGCAGAAGCCAAGATGCTCATGTTTCATACAGGCAAATTGCCATCGTGCGCAGCAAATGACCTCGCAGAGCTGAGGTTGCGCTTTCTTAGAGAAGACACTGTAAAATTTGCTGTGAGACTGAAACTTTTTCAAAAAATTATAGTTCTGTCATTAGGGTGGAAAGAGGAAGCAGGAGTTTGGTCATGGCTCAGAAAGGACAGAGCCTTCCAGCACACACTGGTGGGTCAAAACTTTTGCTCCTCCCTGAGACAGAGTTGGAATTGGCCTCAGAGAACTGGATATTCCCAGAGGTGCCCCTAGCCCAGGAGGGGTGTTGGTAAATTGGGTAAGGTGGTAAGCTTACAGTGCTCAGAAGATACATTTTGGATGTAAAAGAGCTTTAGTTCCCAGGGCTATCAAGGCACAAGGTTTTATGAAATGCATATTAAGGTTATTAAATTTAAATACTAAATGAGCATTTAGAGCTATCTTCATCCTGGATATTCTGCTAGAATACCAAAATTGTCTATTCTCCTTTCCAACATAAATTCAATAAAGGTTATTACATCGGGTAGCTTGATATCTTTATTATTACAGGCAATTTCACTTCCTTCCATGTCCTTTGCAGAATCCAATAAATTGATTGAGGCTAGTTTTCCCAAAAAGCACTTAGCCTTTGTTTGAAAACATCAGGAGACAGGGAATCATCTGTCCCTTTCCATGCCTTGTCCATGGTGTAAAACACCTGCTTCACGTCTGGTTTAGAGCTTGCCGTGGTTCTGCTTTCAGCCACTTGTTCTGCCTGCGCCTTCCTCAGTGCGTCAGGGAGTTTTGGAAGACCTGTTGATTTTCCCCTGTGAAAGTATTTATGCTTTGCATGAGTGTCATGTCTCAATCTCTTTCCTGTCAAGCTACCCATTCTGGTCTCTTAATTCCTTACATCAGGAAATATGGGGCTTTTGCTCATCCTTGAATCTTCCTTGCAGGTTTTCTTTGCTCTGTCTAATTTTTAAAGGTATCTTTAGAAATGTGGGCATCCTGACAGTTGCAATCTCATAACAGTGTCACCTGTGGCACTCCTGGAGGTAAATTCATGTCTCAATTCCCACTTGCTAATCAATTTTTCACTCATTAGGCAGGCTTCTGGGGCCCTGATTGCTAGAGCATTTGGAGGCACTTGGATTACACACCTGCTCTCAGTCTCACTCCTCTTCAGGATTGTGGTTTCCCAGGGCAAGTTTTAGAGATGGCCTTTTAAGCTTGTTTCTAGATGGAAAGTTTTGGTTTGGAAATCTTATAATGGCTTGTGTCATGATAAACCCAGCCTTTAACAAATGATCCAGATCACACAGCCTAAATGCTTATTACTTCTCCTTACTGCTTAGCATCAAGCCTTTGATTATCTGCATCTTTTAGAAGTGCTGATTTTATATCAATTTCTACCTGAGGTTTTTTTTCCTTTCCTACTTTGCTGATTTTCTATTTTGTTGCTTTTCTAATACAAGTATTTGTATCTTCATGGTGTAAATTGCTTCATGTTATTGATCCTGCTGAAAAGCTGCATAAGCTGTTTCTGGGCTTTGAGGGAGAGTGTTAATGAGATTATTGTGAAACTGGATCCATTTTCTGGTTGAATTTGGAGATGTCTTTGCTGCCAAATGCATAACCATCCCCTCACCAGAAGCCCTACAGTAGCTGCCCTGTGGATATGACTCTTAAGAACCCTGCAGCAATTCCTAATTCATTACTTACGTGCTCTATTGATATAGAAAAGTAATTACTTTTTAATGAGCACATCTTGTGCAATTGATTCAAGTGCCTTAGGATTTCTAGGTGTATTGAAGCTATGCCTGACTTTATCAAACAGACTTGTAATCTCATTAACAAAGTAACATCTATTTTGCATAAACTGTGCTAAGTAGCTTGTTTATATTCTGATTTTCTATCTCTTTGAACGATCTTTGCATTCTTCACGGCTTGCATTTAGTTTTGTTACCTATAACTAGGCCACATCATTTGAGTGTTGGCACGAAAATAATGGGTTTCTAGGCCTCTCAATATTATGATTAAGATTTATGAAAAATTAGCTGAAGTGGAAAAAATGCCAAAACTTTCTTGGCCAGCTTCCAGGCCTCTTTCAGGCCTCTTGATTTTCCAAGTTCAGTACAGGTTATTTAAATTTCAGCTTTGTAGTTAATCATCTGTACAGGTGAATAGGGATCTGTCAGTGTTACAAATGGATGAGCCTTTTCTTTGAATACAAGCCAAAACATTTATTGAGATTAATACATTCTATACATTATTACTTAAACCACCCTGATATGAGCTGCTGTCAACATCTCTCTTGTTTCTAGTACCATTTTGAAAGAATAAAAAATCTGGTTGTTCCTAATCCTCTGCCCACAGCATTTTCCATAGAGTCCATTTTTTATATTCATGGCCTGTCGTGCTTGTCCTTGACTTGAAATATGACTTGACAGAGAAACAGTATATTTTTCTTTCAGAATTATTTTTTGTGTTTCTGTTAAACACAAATTTTAAAGTGTGTTTGATAATTTAAGTTAATAAATATTTACTCTTTCCATTGAACAATTTTGCTAAAAATTTTGGACATTGGTTGATTTCTGTATTTCTCTTTTGTGTGTATGTATGTGTGTGTGTGTGTGTGTGTGTAGAGTTTCTTGTTCAAGCTGCCCACTGTTCACCTGTATCTAATGAGACTGGTTCCCAGTGACTCTCTGTAACCAGCTGCTCTTCACCAGTTCCAGCACAGGGACTATTTCACCTGTACCTGGCATAACCTAGTCCTGCAGCATCCCTCCTGACAGCTGAATCCCTTTCTGTTAGAAGATCATGGATCTTTAGAAGCCGTATGCTGAATGCTCTCTACTTGAGATGTCAAGCAGTGTATTAAATGGAAGGGTATCTTTATCTTTTTAATTAAACACTGCAAAACAAACCCAGTCTCTTTCTGCCTCATCTCTCAGACAGCTCATGGCTGCCTGTCAGTGTGCTTTTCTCCTTGATTAGTAAAGATAAAATCAATGTAACCTTTAGGCAGTGTAGATAAGTGAGTGAGTGATGAAAAACAGTGCTGCTCGGATATGCTGGAAAGACAGAGCCAGGCTGACCTGGGAGTGGTTGTACAGGGGTAACACAGGGCTGTCTTTTTGTCTTACCCATAACCCATGGCCCCAGCTGTGATGGCAGTTTGCTGTATCAGTCTTTGCTCACTGCCAGCTCACTTTTCACACAGCAACAAACGAAGCAAGAAGATGTGCTTCTAGAAACTGGGAGAGGCTCAACTTTCATTTGGTGTCCTAATGTGTGACTGATCCTGAATCCACTATGTAAAGGTCCAGAAAAGTGATCACAGCAGTTGTAAAATCCAAGTTGACTTTTTTTTAGCAGGCTTGATTTTGAGTATATTGTGCTGTTTGTTATGTTTCAATTGAATTATGCCATTTGATGCCTCTTGGTTACCTAATACCTCATGATATTACTTTAGAACGTGTCTGCTGCCCTAGTGTTGCTACTCTACCATACCTCAGGGAGTTTTGAGTCATCATGTAGCTGTAGAGTAATGCACTGTTTCTTTTCCCGCTTCCCCATAGTAAAAGATGATGCAGAGCAGGCTGCAGTGGCAAGATTTGCAGCCGTGCCCAGCCAGCTCAAAAGGCTGAACTGGAAATGCCCCAGATTCTGTTTCTTGGGCAGCCTGACCCCAGCCTCAGCTGATTCTGAGGGTTGTCCTGTGCAGGGCTAGGAGCTCAGGATATTCTATGATTCCATGATCCATACAGCTGAGGCAGCTGTAGCGTGGCTAGTGAGGGAGGCTGTTCAGCACCACAGATAGGTTGTAAACCATGTGAACAAGCTACGGGGTGGGACTAATGCAGAAGCATTTTATTTGGTGGCTAAACATGCACAGATGTGTAGCTGTATTGAATTTGAAGCACGGCTCTGCAAAGTAAAAAAGTGGCATCTTCCAGATCAGAATAATTTCTAGGGCGTGTTGGCTTATTTGTGCCTACTTGTGTGCCCTAAGTGACTGGAGCCACAACACTTCAGCTATTTTTCAGGACACCTGAGAATTTTACAGTATCTCTGTGTGTCCTTATTTGACATACTTAAGAAACAGCCCAAGTTTTATAGAGTAGATAGAGCTGTAGAGAACTCAAGATCCACAGTAAAAGCATCTATGCCCCTGTTGCCAGTAAGCCAAGTTGTTTCAAGTTACTCCTTACAGGTTTGGCAGACATTTTATGTGGGCTTTCCTTGCGAGATTCCCTCACAGGAAACTGAGCTGTGACCGCCTCCTGTTGCACAGGCTGCTTCTCTGGAGAAAGAGAGTTCCTCCATAGAGGGATCCAAGCTGCTGCTTGAATTGTGGCAACCAAAAACTTCCTGGGCTAAGGCCTAATGTAACCCTGGGTGAAAATAACTGACAGTGAAATGCACAGTACAGCAAGTGCATCAGCAACGCTGGAGCAGTGAGTGTGTGTGCAAAGCTGCCTTCTCTGTCACGGCATCTGGAAGGAAATGAAATCTCTGTGTGAGACGAATTTCAGCTGCTGCCAGCGAAAGCTATGGTTAGTTTAACACATTTTGTCAGCTATCTAGTACTCAATTAATGTGACATGAAATAAAATGGCATGAGCGCATATCATTCTCTGTTATGTATTTCTGGTGAGTGCTAATTAATTTGTCATTCCACTTTCCACACTGTACATTTACACAGTAATGAGTTGTAGCCATCTGCTGGCATGAAATGATCTTTTTTTCCTCCTCTCCCCAGAAAGGAGATAGACAGACCGCCTTCCGTGTTTTTCCTTATACTCTAACATATCCAGAAAACCTTATGCTTAACGCTGACATTGGCAACAACAAATGCTAATTTACACTTGCAACTATGTAAAAACAAGGAAAGAGTTTTTAACCCTACCTTGTTTGTTGACTTAAAATAGTTATTGTGGATGTTCTGTCTTGGGGAGTTTCATGTAGTGTTTTAGGAGGGCAGCAACTGCGTTTTTTCCCTGAATGAGGAATGCATTCTAAGGTCTTTTACTTATAAGAATGATAAGGCAAAGATAGTCCATCCTAATCAGAAAACTGCCCCATAGGCAGCAGCTTCTCTAGCATGAATGTTAAACCATGCAGAGCCATGGAAGTAGAATAAAGGAGATTCAAAGAGGTAAAATAGAAAGAAGGGGAAATAATTGAGACAATAACTCCTGTTTGAAAAAGGTATGGCTTCTCTGAGCATCTGCTGCTCCAACATGTTGACTTTCACATTGTATTGAGAATGCTGATAGATCCTGTAAGACTTGACTGATATGATGGCAAATATGTCTGTAAGAGGGGGCAAGACTCTTAAGCTGCTTTGTACAAGTACCTCAAGACATTGATTGCATAGTAGATCCTGAAGTGAGAGAAAATGGAATCTCTTTTGCTCAAAATAGCAGTTTTACTAATTTGCCTTTTACACTGGAGTTCCCAATGTCTCTTACAAAACTCACTGTGTTTTTTACATCATCAAGCCCTGAGATAGCAAGACAGTTTTAAATAGTTACCCACCACTGTTGGTACCTCACTTTCTTCATCCTTGATTTCTCTTAGAAGTCCTGAGGGAATAATAGGGTTATGCTAGTGTTCATTTTCACGGTTAGTTCAGTAACTTCCTCTACAGCCTCTTCAAATTTCAGATATTTTCTCTCCCTTGTTCTGCACCCAGGAATTCCAGCATGGGACTCTCCCCAGTTTACTCCAAAGTGAATACTTATGAAAGGAATTCATTTAACTTCCCTGCAGTGTCTTTGCCAGGGGTTGCCCTTGTAGAGATGTCTGATCCTCATTCAAAAAATACATTTAGTACTTGGACTCTTGAAAAAATGGAAGTCACAAATGTCAAGAAAATCAAATAAAACAGATGGGCAGGAAGAGCTGCAGATATATTTAATGTATTAAACACACTGAGGACTCTACCTCACAGTGTGCTATTAAGCAAACTTTGGTTTGTATGGATTGAAAAGTTTATGAACACAGAGTAGCACTGTGGCTGCTCAATGGGTATGTGCCTCCAAGCAGATTTTTACCTGTCCTATCAACTTGTGGTGGCTAATCACTCTTCTGGTGAGCTTGTGCCTGCCTGGGCAGTAATCAGGGAGTAGCTGTGAACTCTGCCTGGTGACATATTTTGGTGTTATGTGTGTGTGCATGCGTGGATCTGAGAGCTATGATTTATCAGTCTGGAATATCTGGGCAGTTTTATTGTTTACAAAACCAGAAACAACATGGCATCTGCAGAGCTGCAATCATCTGTAATTATTTTTGCATCATGCTTCTTCTGTGGTAGGTTGAAAGGCTGGAGAGAAATTAGGGAAAATACACTTTTTGTTTTTAAAGGTTTTTGATTAATTTTCTTTTCCAATCACCCACACACTGTTTCTTCCATTCATGCTGTTTTTATCTTGGTGGCATTATCTGTTTTCACTTATAGTTAGTTGTGTGACGGTGACCTGCTGATTTTTCAATGGCTTCCAACAGCACTTATTATAGAGCACTCTCCTTCAATCAGTGGATTGCAGAAGTACAGTGCACTCAGGGATACTCAGATAATGGGTTACAATCAAACAACGTTACAGAGATGTGCTCTCTTGCCTTTCTGTAGTGCTTATTTTTGCGTTTGGCAGAGTCATGATACCGACATTTGAGTTCTAATATGGCTTTCTATCTAAGGGTCCCCAAGCATTGTGCAAAGCACTGATGGATTCTCTCCCTTAGATGTGCTGGGACTTCAGCACCTCCTGGGAATGCTGGAATTCGCAATTCTAATTTTACAGGAACAGAAGTAAGATTTTACCCCATCTTCACAATTTTTTAGTAAGAAAGCAACTGCTTTATCTTCTAAGCGTTTTCCAAGGTCCCCTTGATGGAGGATGCAAAGGGCAGCTGTAGTTGGCAAATTTCCCTGAGCTAGATGGAGGCAGAGAATAATCTTATTTAATCAGTAGCAGAGTAAATTAGTGTATCTTTGGTCATACCCAAGGAACTAAGAGACATCTCCCGTATCACAAATCAGTGGGGAAAAGGTGGGATGGCACCCTGACAGAAAAGAGCTGGGACTTTGTCTGGGCTCTGAACACAAGGGAAGGTAATAGCTGTAGGTTACTGGGGCCTGTCTGCCTGAGTGAGGCAAAGCAAAAGCAGAAGGCAGCAGGCAAACTAGGGAGATGAATTAGAAGAAGTTTTGGTGGCTTAAACCTGAGAGAAACTGTGTTAATAGCACTGTTGGCTATCGAGAATTTGGAAAAGCAAAGCAAAGTCCACTTATACTTTGATTACTAAAAAAGGGTCATGTTTCTCAAAAATAAATAGACATTTCTATCCCTACTTCACTTCTCTAAATAATAACGTAGCTTGGAAGTTTTCACTACAAGCTGAAATGTAAAGAGACACAAAGAACATCTCCTGTAAACTACTTGGTAAAAGAGAATAAGGAGCACATATGCTGCTCCTGTTAACTTAACTCTGCTCACTGGGAGTAAGGAAATGGAGTTTAAACCCTAGTAGCCAAAATGACAAGGAAAAAATACAGGAAAAATGAAAGCAAACCACTCCTTTTACTGCTCTAGCCATTATTGGGAGTTACTGGGAGAAGTAGTATCAATAATGTGGGGGGATTTCTCTCTTCCAGATATTAGCAATATTCCAGTGCAACTTAGGGAAATTTACCTAAACTCCAAGTCTTCTGTCACTGTTGATTCTGTTTAACAAAACTAAGTTAGCATCATCAGGCTAAAAAGACTTAATTGAAATAATTTTCTGTACCAATGTAAAAGTTCACAGAGTATTGAAAGGCTTTCACACTACAAGAGTATCTTAGAGACAAAATTTACTCAGAAATATTAGGCTTATTTTGGAAACACTCTTAAAAGTTGATACTGTGACCTTCTCACTGGCTTGTTGTCTCAGTGAGTATGAAATACTCCTCTCTCTTTATGAATTTACTGATGGTGCTGAAATAAAGGTCAAGGACTCTTTCCCCTATTGCATTAACAATTTTATGCAGGTAACTGCTGAAGGGAAGCTGAGATGGACATTCAGTTTCTCTAGTAACCATTTGGAGATCTGCTCTTTATACTTGCTGAATTATTTTGTGCTGCCTTAGAATATTTCTTCTTTTAACTCCTTCACAAACACTTCAGATGGTCTTTGTCATTCACTGCCCCTCTGCTATGATCACATAGATAACAATCCCTGGACGGCTGTAATTCTTGCTGTAGGTATTTTGCAGCATTTGAAAGTAGTGCAAGAAATCAAAGAAATATCACTGGTAAAGTTTTCAGGAAGCTGTCTAGCCAATACCCCTCCTCTGAGGCAGGGTTGGGAGCAGCTGTGTCTCTTGAACATGTCAAAATAACCTATCCTTAAAACCCCCTGAGGCTGAGGTTCCAGTAACCTACTGAGGTACTGCATCTATGGGGTACCATGTAATGAGTGGTATGCTGATACTTTCCTGCTGTCTAGCCTAAGTGGCCCTTACTGCAAATTTAGTGGGTTATTGTTCTATCTTTCAACAGCAGTCTACTGCTATCCTTTTTTTTTTTTTATGCACTCTGTAACTTTGCCATCTGGTTTATGTGTCCTTTCAGTCCATTTTCAGAAAAAGCCATTTTCCCCACCACCACCACCTCCCCCCCATTTGTTATTGTTATTTTTATTTCCCTATCTTATATTTGAAACCTTTATAATTGTGTTTGTTCTTCTCTGAATTGTGCCCAACTTTTTGAGAATAATCCACTCAAACTCCAGCTGGAGGTCTCAAGTCCTTTTTTTGCAACTGGGTCTCTTCACTTTCAGGTTTTGAGCCACAAAAGCCGCCAGGACTGGAGCATATCTTGGCTATTTTCCATGGTGTTTGTGTATCATTCAGTTTTACTTGTGGCATGGTCTTTTGTACTTTGGAATTTATAATTTTCAGACTATCGCTCCAATTGTTCACATTCATTTTAGACCCTAATCTTTTCATCTTACCATGACCTACATGTTAACTCATCACCTAAGTCATTGATAAAGATATGAAATAGATTTGTCTTGGGACAGACTGTGTGACCTGAATGATCCTCTCATTTAAAGCAGATGGTCTAACATAGATGTGCATTTACCTTATAGGCTTTATTTCAAATTCTTTTCTGAGAACAGAAATGGGACTGTATCAAAGGTGTGCTAACATCAAGACATATTGCATCAGTAGTTTCTTTCCCCACGTGAGACTAGTCATCTTTTCAGAGAAAAAGATGAAAAGGTTTCTTACAGCTTGTTCCTGACAAATGCAGTGCTGTTGTGGAAGGACCTGCTTTTGGGGTTGGAAACTCTGCAGTGACATCAGTCAAAATTGTAGAGCATCAGCTCCCTTGATAAAAAGATTGTGGGTTTTTTCCTTCGCTCATATCTTTAGACAGATGCAGTTTTGACACGCTCTTTCCATTTAATTTCTTGTCAAACACATATGGTAGCTGAACCACAACCATTTTGTGAATAAGTTAGCTGGCCCATTGACATTAATGGGGGATTTTCTATTGCCATAATTGGCCAGAGGCCTAACTGGCTATAGCTGAAAGCAGTTTCCATGCCAGCACAAACAATTATTGTGCTCAGCAAATATTACATCCTGGCAGCTGCAGCTGAACCCTGTAGCTAAACTGTATTTTAGCCTATACAGGTTCAGTTAATAGTTATTTTATCTTGCAGTAACTAAGGTGGTTTTAAAGCTATTTTTTCCTTAATATTCAACTACATAAATAATAAAAATGAACTGAAAATATGTATTTTTATATTAGAGATATAGCAATAAAAGCAAGTAAGTAAAAAATTAAAGTAACTTTTCGTGCTTTTCCTGTTCTCTATTAGCCCATGAGATAGCATTGGCTGTCCAGTTTGTATGGCAGGATTAAAGCCCAGGCAGTTTTTGAATAATTTCCCTATATGTTTCCTTTGTCATATATTTTCCATTCACCTTTTCGTTGTTGTTGTTTGGGGATTGCTTTGTTTTGTTTCTCTTCCCTTCAGCTGTCTTCTTATCCTCTTGTTTTTCAGTGAAATGGTTTGGCTGTGGTCTGTTCCCAGCCTGGCACAGTGGCAGGAAAGGACGTCCCAGGAGCTGGAGGGATGGCTCAGCAGGCAGTAAGGTTGCAGGGTTTGTCCTACACCCAGTGGAAGGTGGAAGAGCCCAAATGCTCTTGTGCATGTTGCAGTGTGGGCTGCTCTCAAGAAGCTGGTGATTGCTTGGGGCAACTTCTTCTGCCCCTTCTGGTGCAGGAGCTGGCTTTTTGGCTCCCCAGGGGCTTTCAGGGCTTTCTCATCACTCATGGATGTAGGTGACATCTGGTGAGGGTCTGTGTTGCAAGGGGATGTAAGCGGATTGGAATTATCTGATACAGGTCATTAGCACTGAAAATTAATTGCACGTCTATTCAACCTCACTTTGAGGTGAAATACAAAGTCTGCAGTGTGTTTGCATGCTTTGGAGGGCAACAATGTCTACTTTCAAGATAGGCCTAAGGGGTGAAGCTCGGGTAGCTTGTGAACTTTTCGAGGCAAGGCTGAGTTCCAGAGCAAGCCTGTATTCCGGCCAAAGAACACACTGCTGCTTGGGGTACCTCTTGTTTCTCCTTTCCCAATGGGTTTTGTTACTGTTATGTCTTCCTGCATAATATTTACCTTTTGTCTGCAATCACCATTGTTAGGAGGACATTTGCCTGCCAACAATATTTTTGGTGGCTTAGGATGCTCTTAAATTAAGTGTTAGTATTTGCAAGAACATAGGGTGTGCTGTAGTTTTTAGGTCTCCAGCTATGGCTCCCTTTATTCATCCCTTCATCAGAAAACTGGAAGGTTTTTTTACTAACACACTAGAAAAAAAATTAAAAGGAAGCTGAAAGTGTAATAATAGAATTATATGGTGTAGCTTGCAAAGTTCAGTGAATTTGAAATTCGGAATGGAAATATGCCTTCCTCCACAAATAAAAAAAAAAAAATGAACCACTATTTCCATATAGACAGATGGTCATCTTCTCCTAAAAGCCAAGTATGAGACAGTTGTGAGCTGAAACACAGCCATGGTATCCAACATCTGGTAAAATTGTGAGCAGTAATGTAGTAATATTTTACTGTTTCATTTTCTTTATTGGGTTGTTTTCTATGCATGGAGTGATTCCCTTCTCAGTTCTTAGTTTCATACTGATTCCCTTCTCAATTCTTATTTTCATCTCTTCTTGAGATCTGTGCTGTGGGAAATGGAGTGTTTAAGTTTTCCTCCCCAGTATTGTGAAGAAAACTGTTCGTACCCCCAAAAAAGTGGAGATTTACTTTTTAAAAACTTCATAGGTGGGTCATACTGCTTTTCTACACCAACTCCAATAACACAGCTCACCACGTTAGTTAAAAACATCCTACTGCACAGCATTAATCTACTGCCCGTCATAGACTATATGTACATAGTTCTGGAAGCTTTAAATAGAGCTAAATAAAAAAACAGCCTTGGGTACTGTATAACCCAATACACAGCAAGAGTAAAAACCCCCAAAGAGTAGACCACAATAGCCAATTTAATAATTAACAAACTTAGCACAGGGACCAAGGCTTGTAGTAGTTGCCATAGCAAGGAAAGTTTTAAGAAGTAATCTGAATGCGGTCGTTGAGGCAGTTTTAAGTTGCTACCTTCTGGTCACCTCCCATACATGAAAGTGTAGTAATTTGAAACTCAGTGGGTATGTGATACAAACTGGCAGTGTGAGCCTCTCAGCCTCTTGGTGTTGTTCAGAAAAATAGGTCAGTCAGGTGGGTCAGAATATGGGAAGTATTGGATGAGAAAAGAAATAGTCAATACTGGATGCTCTATAGCATACAGAAGCAACAGCATGGATAGATTGCAGGATAAGATTCCAAACTGACGGTCTAGAAAAGCAGATTTTTCAGGTGTGCTCTGCATAGACACATGAGCAGATGGGGAGGAGGGCCTGGCTGTGCCCCTCTGAGCCAGGGAGGAGGAAGTTGCAGAAACAGAGGCATGGGAATGAAAGCCTCTCAGTCCAGTCCTGAACACACACTTACAAATGCCTAGTTAGATTTTCATGGCTTAAAGTGCAGACTTCAGCTGTCTCAGTAATCTTTCATGGATTAAGCCACTGTCACCAGAGAGACTATTACGGCCAAGATGAGCTCACAGTGTTGGATTCACACTTTACTGTTAAATCATAAACAAGTTGAGGTTTCTTAGTGAGATATTTTGGACTTTACTATTAATCCTAAGAGATTCACAAAGAAAATATCTCTTGAAAAATGTAAGCTATGCACAATATCTGCGTTCTTCTGCAAAAGCAAATTGCAAAGTTTATGCTAGCTTTCTGTGTTACAGACTTTGTTTTCCCCAGAAGATACAAATTTTCCTGAACAAAGTTCTGGTGACCAAGTGAATCTGGGGCTCCCCTAGAATGAGGGGAGTTAATTTGACATTGCACTTGCCTCATAAAAGTTCACCAATGCTGTGCTGTAGGGCAGCACATATGGTAGGAAGGAAAAGAGCCCTCCTTCTGTCTGCTAATTGAAGCTGCACAATCTGTGGAAAAAATGCTTTGGGAGTGAAAACCCAAGAATTAAAGAAAATTTGATATTAAGTACAATTTCTTATTAAATTCCTGTTTTCATGCTTTTATTTGGGTAATTTTGTCAGCTTCCAAATGATGTGCATATTGCTTTCAACCACCAGCAGAGCTTTTCATTGCCATGCAAAGAAGTCAGTGGTAAATTATGGAACTCTGACAATGTGCTTTTTTTTCTTTATCCCGGTGGCATCAACCTACATGACTTACTCTAAAGTAAAAAATGCCCCAGAGTTAATACAGAATTTCATATTCATACATAAAATTGGTAAAAAAAACCCTGCTTTTTCAAATTTTTTTTTATTATGCTTTGCTCAGGTCTTGGCTTTAATACAAACACCTGTCTAAAAATCTGCATTGACCTAATATTTCCAGTGATGCATTTATCCTGTCTCCTGGATAAAGTATAAAATAGATGTTAGAAGCTGAAAGTTAAGACTTTACTTCATGCCAAAATCTTGAATATATGTATTGGAACAGCAATTACTCCCATCATTGTCACATTATTCTTAAAGGACATAATATCACTCTGTCTTCTAATGAATATTGGAACATGTGTCAAATTAAGAGGCAGTATGAAAACTTGATGTTAAGCTCAGTTTAGCTTCAACCAGTAGTTACTTTGCATTGGCTTCCAAAGGACTTAAAATATTTGGAACAGGAACAAAAAAAATTCAGTAAAACTTGGTAGGGATTCAATGAGAGAGGGAAATTCACCACACATCTCTTCTAATTGATGCTCTCACAAGTCAGGCATTCAAATATATCTTTGGACTTTTCTAAATTTCTGACTACCAGCCCTTTGAGACATGAGCTTGCAAGTACGAAATGATCAGATGAAATGAAAAGACACTACACAATCTAGTACCTCTTTCCCGAGCATATTTGTTGTTTTCATTTGAAAAACATCAGTGCCTAAAACTCTCAAGAATTTCTTTCTCATTAATTATATCATTCTAAAGCCTCTGCTAAATGGCCTTATTAAGTATGGTTTGTCACTTAAAAAAAAAAAAGCAGCATTTTGTAAGCAAACTTGTGAAAGAAATTAAGGAACTCCCCAAGGAAGGGAATGGTTTTGCAATTTTCCAAACTGTTAATTAACTACAGTTTTAATATTACAACAATGTCTTGGGGAGGGCCCAACAGAGCTGGGGAATTCTCCATACTAAGCAGTTAACAGCTGTCCCATTCCAGCTGCATGAAGGACAGGTAGCAGAGACCAATATTTGAAGGAAAAGGAAGTACTGCTATGTCCTTTTAAATGCAATGGGCTGGGGGAGGGAGCTAAATGGCTGGCCAAAGGTCAGATGGGTGGACTTCAGTTTGAGTCAGAAATAGAAGCACGATGGCTGTACCATCAAGTCCCAAGGTCATCCCTGCTCTCTTATAACCCTGATTGCAGCTAAGGTGCTTGTTTGTTACATGAAAAACCTCAAAAAAAGTTGGTTCAGATAAGCATTCATTCCTCTGAGAGCTTATCTCAGCTTAACTCAAACTCTCTGACTCCTCTGAGCCTGCAAAGTGGATGTCTTGCAAGAAGTTTTAAAAAAAATGTTTTTCTGTATTTTAAAATCCAATTGGAAGCAAACTGGAGAGAAAGCTAACAGGGATGAAAATTAAATTTAATGTGAAATGAATAAACTAAATTTAAAACCCCAGTATGATTTGACCTGGTAGATTTTGCTGGAAGTCACTGTGGCTTCATTTTTTTACTTCTCCCCCTTGCACTGGAAAGAAATTGGGCACTTCCCCTGCCCCTCTTTGGTGAGCTGTTGCCCTCCTTCGCTTGTCCTTGGCTTGGCACAAGGCAAAAGCTCATGTCCTGCTCATTGGTAGTTTTAAACTAAACTTTCCTACCTTGTCTCAAAACACTTCCACTGCTCCTGCTCTTGCTAGGCATCAGAAGTGCCATAAGAAGGCCTGGAACATAGTTCTGAGGCAGACTGCTATTCTGGGGGAACAAGACAAAAAGCTGCTTGTGAGAGAGATGCACAGATGAGTTGGTGTGTTTGAGCGCAGCATCTGCTGAAAGAGGCCATCCAATATAAGCCATTTGTTTGCCATTGCTGTTGCTCATTTTCAGCTGAACTGCTCCTGGCAGGACTTCTCTAATGGATGTAGCACGACTGCACTGCATTCCTTCTCTCCCAGCCAAACTACAGGAAGAACTGAATCTCACTCTCTGATTTTTGGGTAACATTAGCTCAGTCCAGTTGTCCAGTTCTTATAGACCTCTTCCTCCTCAACTGCTCGTTACCATTTGCACCATATTTAGGGATAGCTAGTGGAAGGCTATGAGTTTTCCTGGGTGGGGATGGCACTCTGAGGGATTTTTTGTCTGCAAAGCTCCCTTAGGGGAAGTGTCTTGGTCAGGTATGATTTCTATATGTGCAGAACAAGAATCTTCCTTCACCGAGCCTTTGAAGATATTGAGCTGAGATGTGCTCTAATGATTGCTTTTTCTTTACTATCCTTACTGAGCATTGGCCTTGAAGATAATCTTAAAATGTTTCCTTGCCTTTTCTGTCTTTGAATGCCAAGATTTCCTTTGATTATCTCTGAAATATCTTCTTTACTTGACAGTTGTATTTCTAGGATGACTTATGGGATGTTAAATGCTCTTTGCCCATGGTCAAGGCCCCATGGTTTATTGTAACACAAGTACATTTAAATTAATAAAACCATAAATTCATGCCATGACACTGTGTAAATACTGTTTGTAGGTTGTGAGAGACTGGACTGTTAATGGTTAATGACTCAAACCTATTGTCTATTTGTGGAGGCTCCAGGGTGCTCTGCTGAGGCCAGGTTTGCACCCTCAGTGGGGGGAGGTGGTGATCTTTTGGGTGTGTGGTGGCCATTTTCATAAAACAGGGGCTTTGCAAACCAGGCTTTGAGGCCTAAAGGAGACAGATCCTGCGAGGTGGGATGTTTCTAATCTCCCTTTCCCTCTTTCTCTCCGTTTATACATTTTCTTAGGGGATATTTTTATGCTTTCATATTGTAGTGTTGCTGTACATAATAATAACCAAAATGGTTACGTACTTGCTTTCCACTGCAACCAAATTGTTCTAAAATAAGCATTACAGATATATATATAGATTTTTTTTTTTTTTAAACCCACAAATGATTATATATATAGATTTTTTTTTTTTTAAACCCACAAATGATTTAGCATCATTTCACTCTAATCTGCCCCAAGGGGATCTATTAACAAGAACCTGAGTTACCCTCACCTTCTGGTGACTGTTTAAAGGGGATATAGGTGACTGTTTAAAGGGAAATACAACACTCTTTGGCAATGATGTAACTGCTGCAGAACCTTTCTCCTCTCTACCACCTTTCCATTTTTTTATATGTGAAGTAAAACACCATATTTTTGTGTTTAAATAATATCCTTTGCCTCAGAGAGGTGTTAGCCATTACACTATTAGCACATCTCATTCTTCTGATGTATCTCCTGAAGAGAAAACAAGGTTATTCACAGACAATTAAGCAGTCAAGTACTAGAGTTTGCCTTAAAAAAGCGATTAATAACTTTTTCTGTTAGACAGATGCTCCCTGAATCAGTGAATAATCCCTTTGATTTTTTTCATGACTGCAGTGAAAGCTGAAGCTCATCAGCCCTAAATAAATCAGAGACTCACAGAGTTCTGCTCTACGAAAAAGTCTGCAACTGCAGGGTGAGCTTCCTAAGGGGAGCTCTGCCCACAGCTGCGTGTTATCTTAATCCAAGAGAGAAGCTCCTTCCTCTGGCCTCTGATCTAACAGTTGTCAGATGACACAGAAAGTTGGTCTTTGAAATCACGTCTTGGCACAAACTATGAATCACATGTCTTATATGAACTATGAAACTATGTTTATTGCTGTTAAGGAGTTTATTATGTCTTTATCAGCAGCAATAATTGCTTATTAAATGTTGCTCCAGCTTCTATCTAATTATTTTTTTTGGATTTACATCAGTAATAGAAAGATAGGCTAACAAGAAGGCAGCATAACTATGTGAAAGGAAATACCAGCTTAACAAATCATTGAAATACTATCATGGAGCAGGGCTCCTTAACAAGTTACAACTTGGGAATGAAGCACAAAATTTCATATTTAGATCACAGTAGTGATGTTTGTGTTATTCTCTGAATGTGTTTCAGGTATCTATCAAAACTCAAAGTGCTCTTGAATGTTCTTACTTATCCTCCTAAATGTACTGAGAAATACAGCGCTGAAGTGAGGAGGGGTATTTTTTGTACAGGAAATATGACTACCAGCCATTAATTCCAACTAACTCACTATTGCCCAAGACCTTGCTTGCTTTGTGTACCTGTCTTTGTGCCCATGCCCACCCAGTCTCCACCTTAATGTGACAGACTACAGGGAAAATGTGGTATAGGGTCTGGGGAATCAGCCCTGGAGAGCAGCCAGAGGAAATACTTTTAGCCTGAGAAGGAAGTGTCTGGGAGCTGGATGCAAAGAGAGCTCTGGTCCTCTGCTGCCCATGCTCTGAATCCCTGACTCTTAGGGCAAAGTTTTCCTCTCACCCTGCCCTAACTTCATACTTGTACATCTCACAGGGAGATCCCTGAGACAATGTTTTCCTTGGCTGTTTCCAGGCTCAAGTTGGAAACTGAAAGCAAAAGTCAACATATCCAACCACTTCAATGGCAGCAGCAGTCCTGGGGATTCCCATGAGTCCCCTTCCTTGACTCTCTTCTTCTTGGTGTCTCAGTTGCCTGGGGAAAAAGCTGCTCTTAATTTACCCATTTGTTTCACTTTAGTTCACCCAGCAGCTCTCAGACAGCTGTGCTGTATGTGTGGGGATAAGAGATCTTGATGTATTTACTGCCCAAAAAATCAGATGTCTCGTCTCTGCGGCCTCTGTGGTCTCTTGGTGAGCCAGAGATGCTGCATGGCACAAGGTGTATGTGGGGCAATGTGGGAGCAATAACTCTGCTCTCTTTCAGAAACTGCTGCTCAGAAGGACCAGACCCCAAGAGGAGTCCAAGTGACCTTAAAAATCCATCTGGATTAGTGAAGAGATGAGTCTCATGCTGTGGTCTGAAAACTGAGGAAGGGGAATTTATTCTGCTGCTGTCACTGCTAAGTGCCAAAAATAGCAATGGATACCTGAACTGGTGAGAATAACTTTTTCCACAGAGAATGTAGGGCTCTGTCCCTAAAAAAACCTGCTGCTTATTTCCAGTGTATTTCTGCTCTGACGTGCCAAATTCTGCCATATGCATGCTATGTCTTCCAGGCATACTGTTGGGCATGGTGACTTCAAGGGAATATGTGATTTGTCATTGTTAAGGAGTATAGAAAATACCAAGGGGATTAAATGCTGTTATAATTTCCTTGCAATGATCACATTGCAAATTTTCTTTTAGTACTTCTAGGCAAACAGGACTTAATATCTAAATAAATTTAGAAAGCCATAATAATTGCTCTTATGCTTTAAATAAATTCTCAGAGCAACATTAGTACATTGACATCTTAGTTTAAAGTTGATTTGGGAAATTTACAATGTGATATATAATCAAATGAAGTCCTGGAGTAAATGCAAAACCTGTTCTTGGATCCAGGGAATGATTGTGCCAATATCTGGAAGAGAGCTTTTCCACAGAGGGCCTCTCTGGCTGTATTCTTTATTTCAAAAGCTATTGTGAAGGAAACATGTGTCTGTAGTCTTGTGTGTTGATTCAACAAGGAGGACAGAATGCATGTTTGAATGTACATTCCCTAATGATGGTCCCTAACTTTGGGTCAAAGCTCAGGCCTGTGAAGGGGCAGAGAATCTCCTGTTGCCATTACAGAGTCTGAGGTCTACCCAGCCCCCTTAACTTACCCTTAGTGGAACAATGCCAGCTAGAGTCTCTGCACAACTCTGTCTCAAACCATCTTTCTTCTTTTCAAGACTTGTTTTCAAGATATCAAAGTGCAACCACAGCAACTTGGCAAACCTAAGATGTCAACCTCCTAAATAGGTTTTGAAAAACAAATTATTAAATTAGCATAAATCTCAGAGCTAAAAAAAAAAAGCTGCTCTGGGATTAAATACACACAGCTGCTTAGTCTGTTTGTAATCCAGTTTTCTCTGTGGTATCTGGCAGTCAGAGCATAAAAGGCATTCTTGAAATTAAATTTTTTCTAGGACTCTCATACACAAAAGCATCTGGATACTTGGAACTTAAAAAAAAGGGAAAACAAACATAACTCAGACATTGCAGTTCTTATTAAAAAATAAATGCTTTCCAGCGACGTATTTCTGGTTAGTATAATCTTGAAAAATCTTCAGAGGACGATAGATGTAGAGAACGAAGACAGCTTATGTGGCACAACATATCCTTGTAATCTGCCCTTGCTTGAAGCAAGAGCAATAGTTTAAGTTACTGATTCCAACTAATTTTCTTGGAAGACAGAGTTCAATTTACATTTACGACTGCCTGAAGCTATTTTGAGGAATCCAAATAAAAGTGTAGCTAGCCTTCAAAGCTATCTCAGAAATGACACAGAAAATGTTAAGCATACTTGTGGCTTGCACTTGTGTCATCTGTTATTATCAAACTTACATTGCCTCTGGTTTTGAAATCTCAGGGAAACATTTACTCTGCAAAGTGTGCCTCAAAACAACATGTGTTTTCTGAAATGCATTTTGTTATTGTTTCTGAAATACTTTTGATCTTTTTTCTTTTATTTCTCCTTTGCAAAAAAGAAACAAACCCAAAACAAACAAACAAAAAAAATGCAGAAAACAAACCAATTTGTTGCCCTTACAGTGGCAGTTGAGGAAAGAAATAAACCAACCAATCAAGAAGTCTTTCTATGAATTTGGAGTTGAAGTAGTTGTCATAGTAGCTTTTGAGAAATGACAAATTTTGGAGGCCTTTAAGAGAGATGGATGGGTTTGAAATACGCTGTAAAAGCATGTCAGTTCCCAGACTGAAATAGGGCCAGCTGGCAGGGGCTGGGTGTGTGGGCCAGGTCAGCAGCAGCACACCAGCCCTGCACCTCCTTTTCAGGAGCACACAGAGCACCAGTGGGCCTGGGCCTCTAAAGCCAGTAGCCCCTGCCTAGTCTTTGCCATGCTACCATGGCACCATCCTGTGAAGTGCCTGGAGAGTCCAACCAGGGAGACAGGAGACTGAGAGGGTCTGAGACTGGGAGCTTTGCCTGGCTGAAGTACTTAAGTGTGAAAATATCTGCTGAGTGCTAAGGGGACAGCAATATATATTGCTGATATAATTTACTTGAAGGCATTGAATTCTTAGGAGACCTAGGAGGGATTGGCCAGTGCTATGCATTGGGATTCCCAGGGTCTCCCGTGCTGTGAGAGTTCCTAAAAGACCAAAAATTTTCAAACTTTAACAAGAGATTGCGACAACAGTGTCCTGGAACAGCTATGAACCTGTGCCCCCATGAATTCTCATTTCCAGTCAGGAATAAAAAAAGATAGAGAGAGCATTAGTGTCTGACCTTCCCTCATTCTTCAGCAGTTTCTGTGTATCTTTGATTTAGTTGTAAGTACCCATTAACTCAGAGGAGTTAAAGGGGATGAAATTTGGACTTTCCTTATTTCTATAAGGTACAAAGATAAGAAAAAGCCTAATTAGCAACATCTCTTGTTTGAGATTGTTTTTTTAGCCTGGAAAAATGCTCTTGTAGAAATCAAGAAATGCACTGAATTCTCTGTAATCTCATGAGATATTAGTTTGCAATTTATAGGCTATTGTACAACCCTCTGTATATCATAGAAGCACAGTTAAGAAATCTGTGTCCTTAATCACTTATTCACAGTTTCCTCACTTGGGCTGAATCAGCTCCCCATGAGACTGAACTGGAAAGTGGATTGCTGAGATCATCTGAGTTTAAAAAAACTGCACAAAACAAACTGACAAATAAGTCAAAACTGAGCTTTTTGTTTTTCTGTATGGTAGAGATGGAACAAGTAGGGTTTGGCTCTGACAGCAAGACATGATGCCTTAAGGAGCTGGAACAGAAGCAAGACAGAGTTAAAAGAAACAAAGTGAATATTTATTGAGGGGTCTTCAAAGGCCCCAGTGCTACAGCTGTGGCTCTGCTCAGATGTCTCCAAGATGGAAGCCAAAAAGGGGTGGTGGGGGGGGAAGCTGGTCATGAAAGTTCACACTTTTATATGCCCAAGTCCATTTGCATATAGAAGCCCTCCTCCTTCCACGCTGCCCACACCCTGGGCCTGAAGTTTGAAGGAATGACTGTCCTTGAGTCCCCAGCTAGAACAGGATTGTTTTGTCTGTACCATCCCGTAGGAAAAAATCTCTCAATAACTCTCAATACAAAACTAAAAGCCACACACCAAAACTGAACTGAAAAGCCCAGAATTCGAGGCATCAGGACCAGAGAGAAGGCAGGAAGTTTCACAGGCAAAGAAAAGGTACGTAAAACCACCTGAATTTAGACCTTCCCTTGGCCCTTAAAGAGAGACAGTGGGGTGGAGGGGCGGGGAAGCATGCAACATAGTACAATGCTGACTGTCTCTTTTTAAACTCATCTCAACTCAATATCTTGTCCACAAGGGGTATCAAACTCAGAAGTTTCAAAAGTATTTTAATCACTAAATATGTCTAGTTATACCTCTCCATGGTATTTCCAAGGTACTGGGCTAGGACAGGATCTACTTTCCTTGTTAATTATCAGAGATATTTGAAAGTTTACAGTAGCTTTCAGCTGCTTCCACAGAAGTCAAATGAATAAACTTTTCCTGCCAGCTGCATCGGTTATAAGCTGCTGAAATGTAAGATAGTGAACATTTCAGGGCAGCTCATTATCAGTGTAGAAATTCTGATAGGCTAAGCGAGGGGACCCAGCAGTTTGAAAGCCATCTTATACTTTCTTTTGAATGACAACAGCCCCTCTGAAACTGAAATCTGTGGAAATGCTTGCCTTCCATTCCTGCCTCCCACTCCATCAGCCTCTCCAAACCACTACCAAGGATTAAAAGTGATACCCTTGTCACGCTGACAAAATAAATGAACATGACCCACTATTTTCCATAATAACTATTTGACATTAAGGCAGTTGGTAATTAAAGTAATCCTCGCTCCCTGGTGACACATGCAGTGTGACAAAATAGAGGTAACATGGCAGCGGCAGAACCTGTCTCCTTTATTTACTCACTGCTTCAGTGCCTTGTCCTGTCAAGTGACTGATTAGCTTTTGAATTACCAGAGAGCGACTGAGTTACATTAAAATGAATATTTGTGGTGAAAATGTTAACTTGAAAGCATCTGCTGTGATAGCCCATAAAATGAAATCAATATGCTTTCAGATTCATCACATCCCTCCTGGGTCTGTGGTTGATTTTGCTGTGGTTTTCCAGAAAACAAAGGCTGCAGCTCAGCCACTGGACTGAGACTGGTAGGCTCTAACCTGGACAGCTCAGAGTTCCAATATTTTGCATGGCACTGGCACAGAGTGAGCTGCTTTGAAACCACCTCCATTCAGTGTTACCTCAGCAGTTTTGGACTAGGTACTTTTAAATAGAAAAGGCAGTTAAAAGTGGAACAGCTGGGTTGTTTAGCCTGGAGAAGAGGAGACTCAGGGGTGACCTTATAAATCTCTACAACTCCCTGAAGGGTGGCTGTGCTCAGGTGGGGTTGGTCTCTTTCTCCAGGCAGCAACTGACAGAACAAGGGGACAGTCTCAAGCTGCGTCAAGGCAAGTATAGGTTGGATATTAGGAGGAAGTTCTTCACAGAAAGGGTGATAAAGTACTGGAGTGGCCTGCCCAGGGAGGTGGTGAAGTCACCATCTCTGGATGTGTTTAAAAAAAGATTGGATGTGGCACTCGAGGCCATGGTTTAGTTGAGGAGTTAGGGCATGGGTTGGACTTGATGATCTTGAAGGTCTTTTCCAAACTAGTGGTTCTGTGATTCTGTGAAAACGTTGGTTTAAATTTTCTGGGTCAGACTGGGTGGGTCTTAGCAGTGCCTTTCATTAGGATAGTCTACTGGAGAACCATAGTGCCACAGCTCTCTGGAGGGAGGAAGATCTCCCTCCTGTAGGACCAACTCTGCTTGATGTGTGCCAGGTTGTGGAGCTTGTCTGCACTCCTTCCGGGCCTTGGAAAACCAACATCCATCCATCTTTTTGCATTTATTTTCCAAAGCAAGAATGACATCTGTTTCATTTATGCCTTTTTTACTGCTTCAGTAGCATAAATGTACACTGCAGTTAAAAAATGCAACATGAAATGCCCTAAATCCTGAATAAATGCTACATGAATCAGAACAAAAGAATAGTTTGAGACAAAAAAGACACTTTATTGATGAGTGGAATCTTAGGCCAAAGTGGCTGCTTAAAAAAGACTTTGGAAGATGGAAATTGATGACACACAGCATGGTCAGCACTGTCCTTCCTGCAGAGTGCTGGGTGAAGAAGTGAGTCCAAGAAAGTACAAAGTCAAAGGACTCAGAAACAAGCTGTGGTGATAACAGAAGTGAGGATGGAGTTACATTCATTCTTTACAATGGATACAAGGAAAGGTTTGAGCTTCAGGAAAAATACCCAAGTAGCCATCAAATGAAGGAGGAGGAAACAAAGTTCATTTTAACTTTAGCATAGTTTGGATGGGAGATTAAACTGAACAGAAACGATCATTTGCATCTCATTGGTGCTCCACAAGATGGTGCACCAGACAGGGCAAAAGCCTGTAAATACAAACTTTCATCTCACCATCTGCTCTGCCACAGCGCTTTTGTATGATTCTGGAAAGCCTCCCATTCTCTACATGCTTCTGCCTTTTCCCTGTCTCCTGTGACAAAGGTAATAAATTCCTGAGAGTCCGAAAGGAAGATGTGGATATCTGCTTCAAAGCTTCTGAGGAACTCAGACACAGTAACATATTCTCTGCTGCTGAAATTCCTGTACTCATTTCTATATGAGCTAATTGAAGTTAAGGCATCACTCATGTAACCTGAATGGAAAATTGTTGCTCACTCTAGATGTGCAGCTCCATAAAGACAAGAAGCTTAATTTCAAAGGCTAAGCTATGACCAGCTTATAATTATACCTGGGAAAAGAACAGCTCCTATTGTTAAAGATTCTGTTCTGTTGCTATGGAAACCTCTATGGCATAGAGTGTCTTATATGTGAATGGTATATGGCAGAAAAGTATTTTGTTACACAATATCAAGAACACATGATCTTTCTTTTTGTGCTTGTGGAAAACAGGAAATACATTTTCAGTGAAGCATGAAGTTATTTTAAATATTTTTTTACTGGAACATTTGGTCTCAAGTGCTACCTCTTCTGAGTTTTGAGAGAAGATAATGCCATCTTCACATGACTGTGAGCAGTATCCCTTAATTCTCTCTCAGGGACCCCTGAAAGACCTTTAAAATACAAAATATTCATTCCCTCTGCCCAGTGTTTCTAAATTATTTAAATGACCTGAGGAAAAATGCAATTTAAGCCACCTATGTGCTGGCAGGTGTCAGGACAGGAGCTCAGCCAGAGAAAAACACATACAAGAGAGTTTGTATTTTTCAAGCTATTTTTAAAACTGCCTAAAATGGTCCCAGGGCAACTTCAAGATCTAGGTCCATATGCTGATGAACATGCTGGCCATGGTGGGGAGGCAGCTAAGCAACCACCCAAAAAAATTTTAACTCCTCCAATTATTACCCTACTTAAAACCCTGCATGAGAGGTGAGGGAATCTGGCATGTCTCCCCATTTTCAGCCCTGATCCACACATGAAACCAACTCCAGGTTGTCTGTTGCTCCTAAGCTCAGATCTTCAAGGAAATATTGTGGTAGTTAAAATGTCCAGGCTGTAGTTCAACTAGAAATCATGTGGCTTCCCAAGAAGACAGCCTGGGTATTTTCCTTTACAGAGATTTGCATTATGCCTTGCATTAGATCTGCAGTGATTTGTAGCCTTCTGCCCCCAGATGACCTGCAGCACAGCTCACACTGGGCAGCTCAGACTGTGCTTCAGTCCATCTTTCCAGATGTCAGTGTGTCTGAGACACTGCAGGAGGCCTGAACTGAATCAGAGTTATTAACATCTGAGCTAAAACTGCCTCCACAATATCAGCTGAGCTGTAATACCAAACTGCGTATGCTTCAGCCATGAAATAGGTTAGCTGAAGTCACCTAAGGCAGTGGCTTTTCTGTCAAGAGGGGAATTGCACCCACAGTGGGTTGGTTTCAAAGAAAACACTGCAAAAACTAAGAGATGCTCAACAGTTTCCTCCCAAGAAAAAATCCAAATTGTTAATGTACTGATTCTATCTTTAAACCATGCCTCCCTTGATGCACTTCCGACTGTTTACCTAGAGAGCAAAGAAAAATGTTGAGATGACAATTAGCAAATTTTCTTGGATTTTAGCTTGATCTCAGCTTTTAAGAAGTCCAAATGTAGTTGGTCTGTACTAAACTTCCTGAGAAAACCAGATTACTGGATACCAAGATGTCAAGAGACGGTAGTTGTGGCTGTTGGTGTGGTGTTTAACTTTGTGGTTTTCTTCAGGAAGCTTTCAAAGTGGTCAGGTTTATCTCTGAAATTCAGAGACATCTCAGAGTGAAGAGAGGCACCAGGTAATGAAAGTTTGATAAAGCAGGGAGGGGTGCTTTAGCTCTAGCTATCCATCTTCTGGCCTGGTTGTTGCAGGGACCACTGCAGTTCATATAGGGAGTGCTGTTTCAGGCACTACTAACACTCAAAGTGTGCTTGAGACCTTTTAAGACACAATCCTGGTGAGATAATCAGATTATTTGCATGCTTAGCAGTGAGATCAAACAAAGGTTCTTGGCTGAATTCCCATTTTTGCTGAGATCAGGGCAAATTACTCAAAACATGACTTGCAGGCATGAATGCAGTTCTCCTTATTCTGCTCTCAAACATCCAAGTAGTTGTTTCTCACATATCTTTTTCTTTTTCAGTGTGGTGGAAATTCTTCCAAACCCCAAAATAGTGTATTTCAAGTCATAGTAGCATGTAAGCCTTTCTGTGTCCTTGGGTTTTTTGACTTTTCCTCTTGCTCCAATAAATTTTATTCTGGCTTTTGCCATTTTCAAGTTGTTTTATATTATTTTTGCGGACAAACAGAAGAGGATTTAACATATGCCTTCTGTGTTATTGTGGCACTCAACAGTCCATAGTCTATTTCCTTATACATGCAGAAGTAGATTTTGATATAATTAGCTAAGTAAGCATATGGCAAAAAGCATAGCTGATATGAATGTTTGCAAAAAGCAGGTCAATGTTTGATTTAAATGATAACACACATGATTTGCTCTAAAACTATTAAAATTACTTTTTGGACACTCTCAACTAACTGAGTTTGGCTTCTGTGTTTATAAGGCTCATAATGCTTCTTGGATGTGTCTTCAATTTTTTCCAGGCTTTGCTATGTCGTAAGATGGAGATAAAGTTGGAGCTTTTTCTTGCTTGTGTAAAGCAAATATTTTCCTGTCTTGTTCAGGTATGGTGAAGCATGGAAATATGTGGCCAGCTTTTAATATTCTGAATGCTCAGGAAAAAATAATTTCCTCAACTGAAGTCTGAACAACCACGCTTCTAAGAGTCTAGCAGATGCCTGTTGCAATCATTAGAGTGTTTCATGTTATGTGTCTCATCCTGGAGGAACACCTATGAACATGTCTCACTGATTAGACCCTAATTAATAGGGACCATAATTAGCCTTCTTGGAAATGGGTAAAATTACTGTTCCTGAAGGGATTGGCCCCTCAGCTGAACTCTGGGCTATTCAACCAAGGATTTTGACATTTAAGCAAATGCTTCACACTGGGCAGCACTCCTTTAACTTAGGAAATCCATGCTTTTCAACAGACAAATCATTGTAATATTTGCAAAGATTGTCTACTCTAATAGCCTTTCATATTTCAGACATTATAGCTGAAGTTTGTGAGAGAAAAATTTGGATTTTTTTATCCCATCATTTCAGCAGAGAAAAGACTAGAAAAGTTACTAGTGAGAGAAGCCCTTTCACAAATCAGAATTTGAGGTGGTGGTTTCTTAAATATCATCTGAGGACGAACTGCTGCAGGTTCAGCTTGAGTACCTTGTCTCTTGGGCCACCTGAAAGAGAAACTAGTTAATACTATGGAACACAATGAGAGATTGGCACGGAGAGAAATAAATGGAGAGGTGCTCCAGGTAGATGGCTGAGAAGAATGTATCCTAATAGAATTTTATAAATAAACCTGGTTTAATTGTTTTACACACGGCCTGACTGATGGTGCACAGTGCTTTCTGGGCAGAAAGTGGAACAGGCTGCACATCTCTGATCTTGCAAAAGACCAAGCTCATGACAGATTTGTGTTTCCCTGAGCAAGAAGGGAACCCATGCTTGTTATCAAATTGCCTGCCACTTTTTACAGTGCCGTCAGTATTTAAAAAATCATTACCATTGAAGACACTGAAATCACTCTTAATTTTATTACCCAGAGATCCAGGTAAAGGTACATGATGTTCAAAGACATTTTGGCTTTTTTGTTAATGTCACCTTTCTGCAAACAGATATTGTAGTGATGTAGTTTATCTGTATTTAAATCCCCTTGAGCTGATAGCTCGACTGAAGGCTAAACTGTGATCTCTTTGTGCATGAAGAAAAGACACTTATTTATATTAATGTCAAGCTTGTCTACTGCACTTTTTTCTTCATCTTAATTGAAAGTGTCTGCAGTAGCAGAGAGGGCATGTGCTTTAATAAGACGAACTAATTGGGAGAAGCTGTCAGGTTAACAGAGATTTAGTTGCATATCTTGCACTTCAGTAGAAAATTTTTCTCAGGATAATCTCGCACCATTTCTGAGAGCATATCATGGATGCATGAGGAAGAGGGTAGGAAGATACCTGTTTGGAAAATGTGTGAGCCTGCTATGTAATCGCAGTGGGCCTTTTAGCCTAGAATGGATAAAATACTAAATAGATGAGTTCCCTGTAGGTTACTGAGGCTTTCACAGTTTCTTTTTCATCTTATTTCAGATCCTCTTTAGCCCCCCTGCAGTCTAGAGAGGGGAGTTGGTTCATTTCTTGTGTCCCCACTGAAGCAACAGAGGCATAACATGGAAGAGATGATACATTCTCCATCTGTTGTGGCTCACTGCTATGGCTGCAGAGCTGGGAAGGCTTGTTTCTACCATCAACTTACTGAAAGAATATCTAATGTAAGACTGAGTGTGTAAACACAAGGTTAGTATTTCAACTCTTAATGAAATCCCCAGAGAAGATAATAAATAGCTCCTAATGTTAATAGGTCCTTATTTAAATTAAACTCAAACTTTTTTTCCTCCAAAACGTCTTTAGCATGTTTTCCTAACAGCTATATTGTTTAACCTTATAGTGGTGGGTATCTTAACACTTTCCAAGGCTAACCTTGTAAAACTGGTGGCACTGGTGCAAATCTTCAGTGTGAGAGGTGTCAGCTGCCACTGGTCTCTGATGGGATACAGGCTGTATCTGGCACAACAATCTGTTACTGCTGGTGCCATGCAGCCGAGGTATCCACTGGGAACAAATTCGCATAGTGTTTCAGGGATGGGAGGAGAGAGATGGCATAGAGAGGCAGAGGAAGGCAGATGTACTTGAGCTGACCTTTGAAGAGGGTGGGGCGACCGTGCCCTCTCTCTGGACCCAGTAGCCACAGGCATCCCACTCAGAGCCTGAGATGCTGAGTAGCATCAGGAGCTACAGGCGAGTGCTTGAGCTGCTCTCAGCAGTGACCTGTCCTTACATGATACTTATGTGCTGGTTTAGATGGTGATACGTTTTATTGTCATGTTTGCAAACAGGAAAATAGTTAAACTATTTTCAGCTTTCATTTTACAACCAGCTGCCCTTTATAACAAGTGAGCTACCCCCAAGCTCTCGGAATAAACAAGTGGACTGAGTGTGCAGTTTTCCAGTGCTTTTACATAAATAATAGCTTTTGAGAGAAAACTGTTAGTCAGAGCCTTCTGAAATCAGCAAAAAGCTTTTCTTCACTGAGAACAGACTACCTGTTTGCACCCACATTCCCAGCCCTTTCTGCAGCTACAAATCACCTAGCTGCATTGCTCTTTCTTTCTCAAAACAGATTGCATGGAATCTCTCCTGTTCGCAAAGGTTGCCTAGGCACTTCCAATGAAGAAAAACTTCACTGCAATATTTATACTAGGAGATTCCTTCTCTGATACTGACAACATTTGCAGTTAGCTTGATGGATGCAGTGCATTTGCACTAAAACGCTAGCAATATTATCTTTTTTTTTTTAAATTGCAAACAGCTATTTTATACTATACATAATTCCATCTGGAGAATGTTCCAAATATAAATTAATGTTCCAGAAATATATCTATGTTTGTTTCTCCATAGATCTAGAGGAAAACATAAGGAAAATCAATCCAGAAAATCAGCCCAAAGATTATTTTACATATCACTGAGATCTGCACTACTTTACCTTTATTTATAGGTAAATTCAAAAGAAACCTGAAAAAGTTGGGAAAATACTTATTTTAAATGATTCCATCATGCTGCTGCTTGCCATGGTGATCTCCTGGTAAAGTTCATATGCTTACGGAAAGTATTCAGTGCTTTATGAAACTGCAGCCACAGTTTATTATGGTTTAACACTTTTTGTCTTTGTTTTGGTTTGCAAACTTTCATGATTATATTGTATTGGAAAGAGGTGAGTATATTTGCTTCCATTAAATTATGATGGAATGTAGCATCAGCCTACTGGAAACTTCACCTTCCACCCACTGATTATCTGAGTTAATTACCAGTATTGTTGATTTCAGCTCTGCAAGTCACACCTTTTGAGCAAGATATGCCAGCAAATGGTCTTAAAATTAAATATATGCTTAAGCCATCTTTCTCCTCAGTTTTTAGCATTACACTGAATGGAGCCTTACGGATTAACACACATTTAAAGTTTTGCTCGGTTGCGAACTTGTGCCCTACTTGGATCATTTAACAACTGAAACAGAAAACACACAATATAATTTTCACTTCCAGAATCTTGCTGCCTTAGATTGTTGGGAGTGGGGGCTTTTTCTGCTCTCCTACTGTCAAGGAGATGTCTGTTCAGGTTTCCCCGCGGGTCAGAAGCGACTATCGAAAATGGTGTTATTAAATTCTGCCACTTGGTGGCACTAAGAAATAACACAACTGCCCTTACAAACGATGCCGTAAAACATGGCCAAGCGCCCTCAGAAAGGAAGACATCAGGGCCGTTTGGCTCGCTGTGGATGTTAGCAGGTTTTCAGCGCGGCGAGCGGCCGCTGGGACGCGGCTCCTGCGCTTGGGCGTGCGCAGCAAGCGCCTTCGCTCGCCGCTGGCTCTGCCGCCAGGTGTTCTGCACACCTCCTACTTTTGTTACTTGAGAATCAGCCCTACCTACCCAGGAGGGGATTTGCTGGTAGTTGAGGAGAAAGAAGTTGCAAAGCTTTCATTTCCAGTGCTCGCGGTTCGGTGTCAGAGATTCTCTTGGACGAGGAAATTTGCGTGGCTCGCCCTGGGGAGACCCCCCGCAATGTAAATATTATTGCCTGCTTGGTTAGAAGAGACGCGGCAAAGCCATGTAAGGAATAAACTCACTCCAGAGCGTGTGTATGGATGTAGGGCTTTGTGTGTGTGAGAGAGTGTAGGATTTGACTGACTTGCCATCACTTCTAGTACAGAAAATAAAAGAACTGGACCCAGAGTTTATTCAGATTTTTTCTCATCTTTGTTGATAATACCCAGTAAAGGTCAAGTGCCCTAGAAACTGATTTCATTTATGGTTACATTCCATTTCCCCTGTGCAGCTCTTCTTTCAGATGAGAACTGAAAATTTGTTTTTCTCCTTCCTCCTGCATAAAGCTTTTCTTGCTGGTGCTATTTATTCAGAACTTTTTACAAGGGCATGTAGGGATAGGAAAAGGGGAAAGGGCTTTGAACTGAAAGAGGGTAGATTTAGATTATGTATTAGAAAGAAATTTTTCACTGTGATGGTGGTGAGACACTAGAACAGGTTGCCCACAGAAGTGGTGAATGCCCCATCCCTGAAAGTGTTCCAGGCCAAGATGGATGACATTTTGAGCAACCTGATGAAGTGGAAGGTGTCCTGCCCATGGTGAGGTGGTTTGAACCAGATAATCATTAAAAGCCCTTCCAACAAAAATAATTCTGTGATTCTATGAACTGAGAGCTGTTTTTCTATCTGATCTTTTTTTCTGTCATTATTCCTTGTACACGTATTTGAGTCTGCTGGTTTTGACTGGAATAGAGTAGTTTCTTTTTTTCACAGCTGGTATGAGGCTGTGGTTTGGACTGTGCTGAAAAAAATGCTGACAACACTGGGGTGTTCTATCTTTTGCTGAGCAGCACTTGCACAGAGCCAAGGCCTTTTCTGCTTCTCAGCTCACCCCTTCAGCAAGCAGTTGTGAGGGGACACATCCATGACAGGCTGATGCCAACTGACCACAGGGATATTCCATACTATATGGTGTCATGCTCAGTGTGTAGAGCTAGGGGGGGAAGATGGAAGGAAGGACATTCGGAGTGATGGTGTTTGTCATTCCAAGTCACTGCTATGTGTGATGGAGACCTGCTGTCCTGGAGATGACTGAACACCTGTCTGCCCTTGGGAAGTGGTGAATGAATATTTTGTTTTGCTTTGCTTGCTTTGCACAGCTTTTGCTTTACCAATTAAACTGTCTTTATCTCAGCCTAGGAGCTTTCTTACTTTAGCTCTTCTGACTGTCTCCCCCAAACCACCAGCGGGAAGTGAGCGAGCAACTGCGTGGTGCTTCGTTGTTGGCTGAGGTTAAACCACAATGGAGTCCCATTAAAGCTCCTATTAAATAAAGTCAAATTGGAATAATTATTCCCAGCCTTCTCAACTGGGGGAAGTTTTCAGAGTGAAAAGACTCTTAGGACAGAAAGGAAACAGCCACCTGAAAAGCAGTGCTGTTATTTAATTTCCCTGTGTTTCTAGAATTACAGCGGTGTCTACACTATTAAATAGAATGGTCAAATAGGATTACTTTTACAGAGCAAAGGAGCTGGTACTGAGGACTTGCTGTGCACTCCACATAGCTTTTTGGAGGGTGTTAGCTCAGGCTTGGGACTGCCCTGTGGAAGGACCACACTGAGCAGGTGGAGTTGTCTCTTGCCTGCCCTCCTGTGTTGCTCAGCAGTGTGAACTGGAGGCTGGCATGTGAAGATCCCTGGGACATTTACCACAGATGTGGCCTCCCAAGAAGAATAAAACTGCTTCTCTTTTAAGAAAGAGCCAAAAAAGCCAAATAAGAGCTAAATTCCCAGGCTGTAGGCGATGCAATGGAATCCTAAATTGATGCTCTCCCAATATATTAGTGAAATAGGCTGGCGTGCAAGTATATTACTGAAAAAATTATTCTTCATCACTGATTTAAATGTGTATAACTGGAAGCTATTACCAGCCTCTAAGTGAGTGTCTTGCTGGGTTATCATAACCAATCCAGGAGAATGATGCCCATGTAATGCATACCAAGTGCTGCTGACAGTGACTCAGCACATGCTAAGAAGCAGATTATTATTTCAAATGTCCTGGAAAACTATTTGGAAATTGGAAGAGCCAGAGCTGAGACTACAGGCTTGACAGACTCAAGGAAGGGCAGGGACAGATGCCACAGTGATGGGTGAAAACAGATAAGGAGATGCTGAGAAGCTGGATGGGAAATTAAACCAGAGAAATCTAGGATTTTCTTCTATCCCGAGCTTGAAAACTGAGGGAACCTCTACCCTGATAGATAAATGCATGGTCAGGAAAAGCTGTATCTGCACAGAACCACTTAAGTTCAAAGTAGAGGTGATCCAAAAGTGATTGAAGCTCTCCAAGTTAGCGTTTTTACCATTAAGATGTTTGGGGCCAAATAAAACCAACATATCAGATCTGTGTTATTCTTCTAAGAAGCAATAACCGAGTGAAAAGCATTCTTTCAAGAGCTCCCCAAGCTAAGTGAGATTTAGTGTAGCTAATCACTTTATTAATTTATTCACCTATAGCTTTTATGTAGCCCACTATAACTGACAATACCAATAAAAAATATGTTAGAAAGACAGTCATATCTCTGAAGTATAGACACGAAATTATGACTCCTGGGTGCATTTCTGGTGCATCAGTGTCTGGCTCCTAAATATTATCAGAACCTTGGTTTTTGAGTTTTACCACAATGAGTTATATCTCAGTCAGCAGCAAACCTCACCTAAGAAAAAGTTACCTGTATAAAAAGGCTTTTCAAAGGTTAAGTTTACTGCGTAGTGCTGACACCATGAAAATTAATCTGCATATTGTAAAAGTCACACTTTAAAAACAAAACCCAGGCAGAAATATCCATTTGGATTATTCACTCAGCAAAATCAAAATTGCTGGAAGGTATTCCTGTACAGCACCCATGCAGTAGCAGGTGTACTTGCTCAGAAACAAAGGCTAAGACAATGACTTTGCTAAGCACCACATCAATAGGACAAACTGTCTTTAACAGTCAAAAGCAGTGAAACAGCAGGAGGGCTCTCATTAAAATGACACATTCCTCTTTAAAGCAGACAACCATCCAATGCAATAGTTATTTGGCAGTTATCTTTGAAAAAAAAAAAAAAAGAAAAAACTATAAAACTTTCTAACATTTGATGTTTACTGAGCATGAAATTTCATCTGACATACTTGGGCCATGACTTTCTCCAGTGACTTGCTTCTTGTTTACATTTGATTTACATCTCATTTACATGGGAAATCAAATGTGTGAACTGCCTCTGTGTAAACTTCAAAACAGGGAGTTTTATGTGTTGAAAGGGTTCAACTTACTGTGTGATCACACAAAAATAGCAAGTAGACCAGAAGAAAAAGATGCTTGCTGTACAAACTTACTCCTTTTTGTTAATGGTGGTGGAAACTGCCTCCTAAAAACTAAAAGAATTACTAAAAGATAGACTGCAAGGTTACATTCATTCTGCTGTAACTCAGACCCATCATTAACCTCAACAAATATCAGCCTCAAGGTATTATCACCAGAAGCTAAGGGTTGTCACCCTTGCTCCATCACAGCTGTTTGAACAAGAGGCAGGAATAGGCACAGCCCATCTTTATAACGGCCGCCAGAAATGATGGAGCAATCCCCAGACAGAATTGTTGTAGGAAACACAGTAAGATAAGATACATTGTTTCCGGCTAATTGACAACCATGTAAAGGTTAATGCTAAAATCAACTCTCACCAAAAGCTGTTGAAATTGCTGTGAATTTGAAAACGTTAATTACATCTCACATCATTCTCTACAGAGCATCCAGTTAACAGATGAAGGATTAAGAGATTACCATCCTCATCCTGCTCTTACCTAAAACTGTATCACAACACCACTGGTTCCAAGTTACCAGAAGCTTCAATATGAAGGGAATGGAAGGTGACAAGTATCACAAAACTTTAAACTAGCCTCTATTCCAAAGCAGAGATCATTAAATCTTTCATACTAGCAAATCTTCATGAAACTGTAATAATACAAAGATTTTTGCGGGGACAGAGAAGAGTAACATAATAACTTCAAGAGTTCACTGTGGAAATATTTTGCAACCTGTGTGCCGAATGTTCTTGAAGGGAGAGCAGGTAGAGACATGATGACATTTTTTTACTGTGCAAAAATTAGAGTAATCCCAACTGAAATTGATTTAAACTGCCTCAGAAAAGTCATGCAATACTGAATAACTGGATTTAAAAAAAAAAAAAGAAAAAGAAAAAATATGTTAGTTGAAACATAAAGGGATACAGATGGAAGGGAAAATGATGCATTTGTGATGACAGACTTCATTAGCTATTATCAGTCAGGAAAGAGATCTTGTCGTCATTGTAGAAGATTCTGAAAGAATCAGATCACCACTTAGCCAAAAGGACAAACAGTCCAAGTAATTGTTAGGAAGAGAGGCAGAAATACAAAATACCTCAATGGCAATACAAAAATCTCAAGTATTTCTCAGATCTTCAGTGTTGTACACATTTCTAGTTGTTTCCATTTCTGAGCAGATGAAGAAAAAACATAAAAAAGGGGTATAACGGTGATTAGAGGTAAGGAATTTCTTCTGTGGATGCCAAGATTTAACCTCTTCATCTGAGAAAGATTCTCTCTTAGAACAGAGAGACTTATTAAACGAGATTAGTATGAAGAATGTGATCAAGAAACTATGCACCTTTCATCACAGTACAAAGTTAGAGAGATACTAAGCAAACAGTTTGGAAGCAAATTTGAAAAAAAAGAGGAGATATTTTTATGCCTTGTTAGTGAATTGCTGAACTAATCCATTGGCACAGGAGGTTTTGGAGACCAAGAGATTAAACGGGCTCAGAAAAGTGATTCGTCAAAGTGGTGGAAGGAAGTTTGTCAAAGGCTGTTAAACTCAGCCATGGAACTGCTCTAGCTCCAGAAGCCTCTGAACAGGGGCTAGCAAGGGGCTAGAAGTGGATATGCTACTATGTTGTCAGCCTTGTCACTTCTCTAATCATAAACTGCTTCTTTCAGTATCCTCTCTTTGGCAACAGCCTGTAGACAGACCCTTAACTGAAAAAATATGAACATTCATAGGGTCCTGAAACCATATTTTGGCCAAGAACATGCCATTTTTTTTTCAGAACTGAGAGCAGCCAAGAGTCCTGACCATTGAGGTAGTTTCCAGTCACTGGAGGATGAGTAGCTGATATCAAAATTTGTGCTGGTGTTTCTCAGTGGATTTGGGTTTTTTTTCTTTTTGTTGGGTTGTTGTAAATAATTGTATGCATTTAACTAGTAAGCTAAACAATCTTACTTTTTTATATCTCCTGTAATCATAAGCTGTGTCAAATAGGATGCCCTTCACCTAGAATTTTCAGGAATGGAATGTACCCTATGTAATTATTGCCTTAGTCCTCAGGTATCTGCCATTTTCAGTTGAATCACAGAATCACTAGGCTGGAAGAGATCATCAAGTCCAACCCATGCCCTAACTCCTCAACTAAACCATGGCACTGAGTGCCACATCCAATCTTTTTTTAAACACATCCAGGGATGGTGACTCCACCAGCTCCCCAGGCAGACCATTCCAGTACTTTATCGCTCTTTCAGTAAAAAACTTTTTCCTAATATCCAACCTATATTTCCCTTGGCACAGTTTGAGACTCTGTCTCCTCGTTCTGTCACTTGCTGCCTGGAGAAAGAGACCAACCCCA